>UESW01004028.1:1129207-1230356 GCA_900491605.1 Calamus simplicifolius
ACGCGCTAAATGTTAAACTTTCTCCTCCTTACCCACCCAGCCCACTTGACCAAGGAATAGTAATTCCTTGAAAGTTGAAAAGGTGAAATAGTTTAACCGTCCATTTTGTTCCTTCAACTTACTGAATATCAAATGATCCCTTAAATAGTCTTAGACTCTCAATTCAATGGTTCAAAGCTCAGTCTAGACTTTGAAGCAAGAGTAATGTGAAAACGAAACTGTTAATTATAGTATCCCGTTTTGGTATATGATCCTATTTTATTGCGATATAACTTAATCTTTTGTAGATAATTCTCAATAATAGCCATCCACTAGTTAATAGTGATAACCATATCTCTTTTAAAATTTAAAAATGTCTATTTTGATGAGAGTAGACGGTGGAAGGGATTAAGAAAATCTCTATAATAGAGATCCCTTCTAAGGTTTTCGACAACACAACATCATACGAGAGAAAACCAAAAGAAAGCCAGAGAGATTGGGTCCTGATCAAGAGCAAATCCTGAGGGCATACACCATCGTTGTGCGATTGCTCGTTGATTGGAAGCACTCAATTCAATCAAGATCCTGATTCAGATCCTCGGAGGTAGATAAGATCTTGATTCAGATCGAGAGGTAGATCAAGATCCTGATTCAGATCTTCGAGAGGTAGATCAAAAACAATGGCTAGAGGTAATACATTGATTTGTCTATTATTTCTATACAATTTTTTGTGTAGATCATTAATAGATTTCTAACAGTTGGTATCAGAGCCTCAATACCTCTGCCTTATTTTGTTGTAAGTGTTTCCATTATTTTGAGGTTTAATTATTTTGGGATCTAATTAAATCTTTTAGAACAACTAATTATCTTATTGTTCATGTGAGAAGGCATTCTTGGTCTCTATTTTCTCACATAGGGATAGTCCAGAGGGGAGGCTATTGATAGTATCCTGGATTATTTGACCCAACTGACCCAACGGACATATGGTAGGGATATTAGGGACGTACCAAATAGAGAGGCTACCGGTAGTATCTTAGTACGTTTGACCCAACTACCTATGTACCGGAAGAATTAATAGATTGCCTAGAAGATTATTCGTGACCATCGGAATTTATTTTCTTTTATTCTTAGTTATGATTTAAATAAAAGAAAATTCATAAATAAGATAAGCCTTGAGATTTGTTGTGGTGGTTAACATTGAGGATTTAAATATGAGGATCTCAGGTTCAAACCACCGTGGGATGGTTTTATGGTTCCGAAAACCGTGTGTTTTTCGGTTTTCTCATGCATGGGTTTTTCAGTTTTCTCACGATTTTTGTGGAAGAGCATGATTTCAGCCGTACTTTAAAAAAAAATGTGAGACTATATTTTTCTTCCTTTCTCCGTGATGGGAGATGATGCGGCGATGAGGTCCACGCACGCGATAAAGATAAAGTTCCTGATCTCACGACGATTTAAAATCAGGTTAAATTTTAAATGCATGTTATTATCTGTTTAATGTTTTATTATATCATGTGATATGATTTGTTTTATTATTTGTTTCTTAAGTTTAAATTTTTGTATTAAAATACGCCTCTGAGCCTCTATGCCTATGGTGTTTTGCATAGACTGGCCCAAGGGAATTATGAGCCATGGCCGAACGTATTTTAATTGACAAAAAAAATTTCTTAAGATGATAATTTTAAAAAAGCATTAAATAAGTGATTCTCCTGTTTTACATATTAGATTTTATATTGTGCATGAATAAAATTATATTTGGTGGTAGTGTGAAAAATCACAGTGCAAATCCTTTTAAGGTTTGAAGGTTTGATTGGTCAATTGGTGTCTAAAAAAGTAAAGAGATCATGGTTACTTAATTGGTTCCGTTGACTGACCTAAGGAAAGCAACGGGGGACCCCCACCTTTCTTCCACTGGCCTGGCCAAATTGATTAATTCAGATCTTGATCTGGAAATGTTATCTTGATTAAGATCACTACCTAATAATCATGCTAAATTAGTTAATCTATATGCATATAATGGAGTTCAAATGTCATGTTGTCAATATAATTTTGATTAATTAAGGAGTAGCCACTGTTAGTAATAGTGCCCTAGGCCTATTGTATGGACATAGTATTTTGAATATTTATGAACATTTACTATTATCATAATTTGCATGTTTATTATATAATAATGTCCTTGAATAATATTATGAATTATTCTAAATGTCCCTAATCGGTTATTGTTGTGGGAATAACAATAAATTAAGATTAGTATGAAATTTGATTGATATTCATGGGATGAATATGTGTATGAGATACAAATCAAATTTATATGTATTTGTTGAGAACAAATATTGGACAAGACCCGCCTTGAGATTAATACATGGATCAAAGTCATAAGTTAATCTCTAGTAGTTGTGTCATTAAATCCTTAGACCTGAGATTGCCATAGTTCTCAACATGAGGAATATTATGTTTTGACATAATCAAACGTTGTCTTTAACCGGATGATTATAAAGATTATGATTGAACATAATAAGAATCATGTAGTGAGATGTGAGTGATTAAGATGGAATTTGTCCCTCTTATTATAAGAGAGATATCTCTGGGCCCCTCGATGATTGAGACTGAGAAATGCATGGCCATGCTCAAATGAATTGATGGAGATCAATATCATTTGTTTAGTCAGTCTAATTGGGTTTCGAGAAATTAAAGATAGAGAGATATAAGGTTGACTTTATCCATGCCTTATATTCTATCAAGATATCATGTGACAAAAGGATTATGTTAATAGCTACTTTAAGGTTGTCTCGGAACATGAGCTTTTCATTTAACTTGGGTAGTCATAATGTCTTGCTAGAGGCCGCTTATGACTTGTAGGTTCAAAATGTGATTTAGGCCTACTGCCAACGTTAATTGAACCTATAGGGTCGCACACTAAGAACGGACAATAATGGTTACGATTTGTTACTCTCTATATAATTTAAAATGATGAGATTATTTTAAATTATAAATAATAATTAGTTGTCATTTAGATTCGAGTTTAATTTTGAAAAATTTAAATTCGTAATTTAAATTGTGACAAGTAATTAAATTGTTACATTTTCTTATTGGATAAGGAAATAATCCATAAAGTTTTTTTTTGGTTAAAAATATATATTCCTTATTTTGTAAGGAAAGGATTTAAATTGTTATTATTTAAAAGGAGTTTTAAATAAATATCAATTAAAATCTTAGTTAACCAAAATTCCTAGCAGGCTTGTATATATGTTCGATATATACGTTTTAGAGTCTGTGGGGCATTTGAAAGGTAACGTCGATTGGGGCATTTGAAAGGTCACGTCGATTGGGGCATTTGAAAGGTCACGTCGATTGGGGCTTTTGAAGCGTCATATCTTTTGCCTTAAAGATGGAAAAACAGAGAGTTGAAAAATGGGTTCATTTTTTGAAAAATGGAATGGTTGAACTAGCATTCAAAACCATTTTGGTGTCCGTTCGTGTGTGGATACTTGTAGAGGGTGATCGTCTTTCTGAAAGGCAGCACCTTTGAAGATCCGAGAAAACCCAACACAAGAACAGAAGGATTACATACTGATTAAAAAGGTAATAACAAAAGGTAATATTTTTGTTTATCCTTCTTTCGGTTTTTATGAAACGCATGTGATTCTTGGTGGGTTATAAATTTATTTTGTTTCCGCTGCAATTTTATTCCAATTAGATTGGGATTTTTCATTCCGTAACCCAACAGTGGTATCAGAGCCTCTTGCGTTTTCATAAAAATCGAAACTGCCATGTTTGATTGTATGTATGAGATGTATATGATCTTGGCATGGTTTGCGTTCTTGTATATATATATGATATTAGTGTTTGCACGAACGACATAGATAATAGGTTTTCTAAGGTGTTAATTGATGAATCTGTTTCCTGTAAGGATTCGTTAATATGATTAAAAATCCGAATGGGATATTGCAATTAAAGTGTTTAATATCTTGATATATGATTTCGGTGATGTCTTAATTAGATTAATACATGAACTGAATTCACATATCAATAAGGATTTATCAATTGCTGTTTATGGTGGTGCGGATGTGAGCCTTAAATTTATTGATGAGATCAATAAAATCAAATTTTAGGATGAAACTTTATTGTATCTCCAAATTTTAGGAACCGCAGTACTACCTAATCAGAGCGCCTTGTAAATTTAATTGGTTTTAAAAACACGCCTATTTTCTTTAATGCAATATGTATATGCTATATGATAACATGATATATTTTGCATGGTGTGTTGCTTTGCTTTGTATGGTGCATGGTATGGCCTTGTGACCAATATGATTGGCAGGTTTTTATTATTCTTTTACAAGGGTTGTAATTATCATATATATGGCCTGCGTGCTATTTTGTTTCATTATAATTTTTCTTTTACTTTTAGTAGTATTTGTTTATTTATTGTAATAAAGCAAGAAGACAAAGCAAACCATTTAAAATCCTGCAATCCAACCATGGTGATAGAGGAGCTAGGTGTCTATGCACATGATGATGGTCAAGTAGACATTATGGTGTTGCTCATTATTACCTAGGATTGACCATTGATCTTCATATTGGCTTATGAAGATCAATCTTGATAAGGTCATACTATGACATGTTTATTATATACATGTATGAGATGCTATGTATGATGTTTCATAAGTATGTGATGCTATGTATGATATCAATGAGTATGTGATACTAAATGCATGATGAGATCTGTTAATCTATCTAGATCCCTCACATAAAATCTTAAGTTGACATGCCATCCATATTTGAACACTTGTCAAGGCTTTTATCACCTTAATGTGGGTTCTACCAAAGTAGAAGTACATTGGGTTACATTAGTGAGGCAAGATGGGTAATGGTGCTACCCATATGTTTAAAAATGGTTTAACTTAATTAGGTTATCAAAACGGTTTTGGGCCTAATGGCATGAGATGGGATTTAAACATGCCGAGACATATGATGTCATAATCCCATAAATTTCTAAGAGTTGCATGAGTTGCAATTGGTAAGAGTTACCTACCTAAAAAACTTAATTTTAAGCGTCATGCCAAAGCTGACTTAAAGTTGAGTATAAATATGGATCTTAGCTCACTAAATTAATATGATTTTATCATTGAGGGTTGTTAATTTAGTGGGAGTTTTTCATAATCAAAATACTTAACGAACTTTGCATTTATTGTAGATGGCCAACAATGATAACAATTCTACTATGTCACTGCGATCAATCCTTGCGAAGGACAAACTTACTGGGACTAATTTCCTTGACTGGTTTCGAAATTTGAGAATTGTTCTCAAACAAGAAAGGAAGCTTTATGTCCTGGATCAACCTCACCCTGAAGAACCAGCCGATAATGCTTCTAGAGCTGAAAAGAATGCTTATGAGAAGCATCATAATGACTCTATTGATGTTGCATGCTTGATGCTAGCTACCATGAGTTCTGAACTTCAGAAAGATTTGGAAAACATGGAAACTTATGATATGATTGTCAATCTAAAGGAAATGTTCCAGCAACAAGCAAGGCAAGAAAGGTATGATACTACCAAGGCATTGCACTCTTGTAAAATGGCTGAGGGTGCTTCAGTTAGCGCTCATGTGTTGAAAATGAAAGGCTATATTGAGCACCTTGATAGGCTTGGATTTCCAATGAGCCAAGAGTTGGCAACAGATTTGATCCTAAATTCACTTCCTGATAGTTATGATCAGTTTATCATGAACTATAACATGAATGAAATGGACAAATCAATTTCTGAGCTGCATACGATGCTTAAAACTGCTGAACAGAATATTAAGTCCAAGCCTGGCCATATTCTGATGGTTCAAAAGGGAAAGGGCCTTATGAAGAAAAGAAAAGGAAAGGGTAAGGGAAGGGCTGGAAAGTCCAATGCTCAACCCAAGCCCAATCCTAAACCCAAGGCTAAAGCCCCAAAGGAGGGTGTCTGTTTCTTTTGCAATGAACCTGGTCATTGGAAGAGAAACTGCAAGCTGTATTTGGAGGATCTAAAGAAGAAGAAGAAGACTGGTGAGACCGGTTCTTCAGGTATTTATGTTATAGAGATTAATTTCTCTCCTTCTAGTTCCTGGGTATTAGATACTGGATGTGGATCTCACATTTGCACAAATGTGCAGGGGCTCAAAAGGAGTAGACAACTGAAGAAGGGCGAAGTTGATCTTCGAGTAGGCAATGGAGCAAAAGTTGCTGCTTTAGCTGTAGGAAGTTATGAACTTTCTTTGCCCAGTGGGCTTTTGTTAGTTTTGAACAATTGCTATTATGTTCCTACAATGTGTAGGAATATTATTTCAGTTTCTTGTTTGGATAATGATGGTTTTTCTTTTATTATTGAGAATAATAATTGCTCCATTTATCATAAAGACATGTTCTATGCAAATGCCGAATTACTAGATGGTCTTTATGTTTTGAATCTTCAAAAATCCAACAATTCTTCTGTCTATAACATAACTACTAAGAAAGTTAAGTCCAATGACTTAAATTCAACCTATCTTTGGCATTGTCGCCTTGGCCATATAAATGAGAAACGCATATCAAAACTCCATCAAGATGGACTTTTGAACTCATTTGATTTTGAATCATATGATACATGTGAATCTTGTCTATTGGGTAAGATGACAAAGGATCCCTTTACTGGACACAGTGAAAGGGCCAATGAATTATTGGGCCTAATACATACAGATGTATGTGGACCATTAAGTTCAGAAGCCATAGGAGGTTACAAGTACTTCATTACATTTACTGATGACTTCAGTAGATATGGTTATGTCTACTTGATGAGACACAAATCTGAATCATTTGAAATGTTTAAATCTTTTCAATATGAAGTACAAAACCAACTTGGCAAGACAATCAAGGCACTTCGATCTGATCGAGGTGGAGAATATTTGAGCCAAGATTTTTATGACCATCTTAGAAGTTGTGGAATCATTCCACAGCTAACTCCTCCTGGAACACCGCAATGGAATGGTGTGTCTGAAAGAAGGAATCGAACCTTATTAGATATGGTTCGATCTATGATGAGTCTAACAGATCTTCCACTTACCTTTTGGGGTTATGCACTTGCCACAGCTGCGTTCACACTAAATCGAGTTCCAACCAAAGCGGTTGAAAAGACGCCATATGAGATGTGGAATGGTAAAAAGCCCAGTTTGTCTTTTCTTAAGATTTGGGGTTGTGAAGCTTATGTAAAACGTCAAGTTTCAAATAAGCTGGAACCCAAGTCTGATAAATGTTTTTTTGTGGGATATCCTAAAGAGACTAAAGGATACTACTTTTACAATCCCATTGAGAACAAAGTGTTTGTTGCTCGGAATGGTGTCTTTCTAGAAAGGGAATTTATTTCTAAAGGAACCAGTGGGAGCAAGGTACAAATCGAAGAGATTCGAGAACCACAAGATAACATTGAACCGCCTGTGGATGCTCAAAGTCAACAAACCACTGTTGACACACCACCTGTAGCACAAAAGTTACGTAGATCTGATAGGATACGTCATGAGCCCGAGAGATATGGATTTCTTGTGACTGATAATCATGATGTATTGTTAGTGGATCAAAATGAACCTACTACCTATCAAGAGGCTATGTTAGATCCAGACTCTGAGAAATGGTTAGAGGCCATGAAGTCTGAAATCCAATCCATGTATGATAATCAGGTATGGACCTTGATTGAGCCACCTGAAGGTACAAAGACTATTGGGTGCAAATGGGTTTTCAAAAAGAAAACTGACATGGATGGTAAAGTGCATACTTACAAAGCAAGGCTAGTTGCAAAAGGTTTCAAACAAACTCATGGTATAGACTATGATGAAACTTTTTCACCTGTAGCCATGCTTAAGTCTATTAGAATTCTTATTGCCATTGCTGCATATTATGACTATGAGATTTGGCAAATGGATGTTAAAACAGCGTTTCTTAATGGAAACTTACTTGAGGATGTGTACATGACACAACCTGAGGGTTTTGTACAACCTGAGAATTCTAGTAAAGTATGCAAGCTTCAAAGATCCATTTATGGTTTGAAGCAGGCTTCTCGGAGTTGGAATCTTCGTTTTGATGAATCAGTCAAAGAGTTTGGATTTATCAAAAATGAAGATGAACCTTGTGTTTACAAGAAAGTTAGTGGGAGCGCCATTGTATTTCTGGTCCTATATGTTGATGACATTTTACTCATTGGGAATGATATCCCTACCTTGCAGAGTGTCAAGTCTTGGTTAGGGAAATGTTTCTCAATGAAAGACTTAGGTGAAGCTGCCTATATCCTAGGGATAAAGATCTATAGAGATAGATCTAAGAGGCTGATTGGTCTAAGTCAAAGTACTTACATAGACAAAGTACTGAAAAGGTTCAGTATGCAAGATTCCAAGAGAGGATACTTGCCTATGTCTCATGGTATTACACTTAGCAAATCTCAGTGTCCTAACACAAAAGATGAGCGAGAGCGCATGAGTAAGATTCCTTATGCTTCAGCAATAGGATCTATCATGTATGCTATGTTGTGCACTAGACCAGATGTCTCTTATGCTTTAAGCATAACGAGTAGATACCAGTCAGATCCCGGTGAGAGTCACTGGACGGCGGTCAAGAACATTCTTAAGTATCTGAGAAGATCTAAAGATATGTTCTTGGTGTATGGCGGATTGGAAGATGATCTAGTTGTAAGTGGTTACACAGATGCAAGCTTTCAATCTGACAAAGATGATTTCGATCGCAGTCAGGATATGTGTTTTGTTTAAATGGTGGTGCTGTTAGCTGGAAGAGTTCGAAGCAAAGCACTGTTGCTGATTCTACAACTGAAGCTGAATACATAGCAGCATCTGATGCAGCAAAGGAAGCAGTTTGGATCAAGAAGTTCATTACTGACCTTGGAGTGGTTCCTAGCATCACAAATCCTGTTGATGTTTATTGTGACAATAATGGTGCTATCGCACAAGCAAAAGAACCTAGGTCACATCAGCGATCCAAACACATTCTTAGGCGTTATCATCTCATTCGAGAAATCATTGAGAGAGGTGACGTAAAAATATGCAGAGTTCCAACAGATGACAATGTTGCTGATCCATTGACTAAGCCTCTACCACAAGCAAAGCATGATCGTCATGCTAGGTTCATAGGTATTAGATACATTGATGAGTGGGCCTAGTGCAAGTGGGAGATTGTTAGTAATAGTGCCCTAGGCCTATTGTATGGACATGGTATTTTGAATATTTATGAACATTTACTATTATCATAATTTGCATGTTTATTATATAATAATGTCCTTGAATAATATTATGAATTATTCTAAATGTCCCTAATCGGTTATTGTTGTGGGAATAACAATAAATTAAGATTAGTATGAAATTTGATTGATATTCATGGGATGAATATGTGTATGAGATACAAATCAAATTTATATGTATTTGTTGAGAACAAATATTGGACAAGACCCGCCTTGAGATTAATACATGGATCAAAGTCATAAGTTAATCTCTAGTAGTTGTGTCATTAAATCCTTAGACCTGAGATTGCCATAGTTCTCAACATGAGGAATATTATGTTTTGACATAATCAAACGTTGTCTTTAACCGGATGATTATAAAGATTATGATTGAACATAATAAGAATCATGTAGTGAGATGTGAGTGATTAAGATGGAATTTGTCCCTCTTATTATAAGAGAGATATCTCTGGGCCCCTCGATGATTGAGACTGAGAAATGCATGGCCATGCTCAAATGAATTGATGGAGATCAATATCATTTGTTTAGTCAGTCTAATTGGGTTTCGAGAAATTAAAGATAGAGAGATATAAGGTTGACTTTATCCATGCCTTATATTCTATCAAGATATCATGTGACAAAAGGATTATGTTAATAGCTACTTTAAGGTTGTCTCGGAACATGAGCTTTTCATTTAACTTGGGTAGTCATAATGTCTTGCTAGAGGCCGCTTATGACTTGTAGGTTCAAAATGTGATTTAGGCCTACTGCCAACGTTAATTGAACCTATAGGGTCGCACACTAAGAACGGACAATAATGGTTACGATTTGTTACTCTCTATATAATTTAAAATGATGAGATTATTTTAAATTACAAATAATAATTAGTTGTCATTTAGATTCGAGTTTAATTTTGAGAAAATTTAAATTCGTAATTTAAATTGTGACAAGTAATTAAATTGTTACATTTTCTTATTGGATAAGGAAATAATCCATAAATTTTTTTTGGTTAAAAATATATTCCTTATTTTGTAAGGAAAGGATTTAAATTGTTATTATTTAAAAGGAGTTTTAAATAAATATCAATTAAAATCTTAGTTAACCAAAATTCCTAGCAGGCTTGTATATATGTTCGATATATACGTTTTAGAGTCGCATTTGAAAGGTAACGTCGATTGGGGCATTTGAAAGGTCACGTCGATTGGGGCATTTGAAAGGTCACGTCGATTGGGGCTTTTGAAGCGTCATATCTTTTGCCTTAAAGATGGAAAAAAGAGAGTTGAAAAATGGGTTCATTTTTTGTGAAAAATGGAATGGTTGAACTAGCATTCAAAACCATTTTGGTGTCCGTTCGTGTGTGGATACTTGTAGAGGGTGATCGTCTTTCTGAAAGGCAGCACCTTTGAAGATCCGAGAAAACCCAACACAAGAACAGAAGGATTACATACTGATTAAAAAGGTAATAACAAAAGGTAATATTTTTGTTTATCCTTCTTTCGGTTTTTATGAAACGCATGTGATTCTTGGTGGGTTATAAATTTATTTTGTTTCCGCTGCAATTTTATTCCAATTAGATTGGGATTTTTCATTCCGTAACCCAACAGCCACAGCATCTTTAATTAATCAAAATTATATATTGAGTTGCAAAGATCACATAAGGTTAGATGACATTAATTGTGATTAATTATATTAATGCAATGAATCTTATCCCACAGAATTTTTATTGCACTAGGATGGGATAACAAATTATTTTCTTAATTATCCACAGGAATTAAGAAAGGAATATAATTTGTTAGTCACATCATTAAGTTAATGAGTCCATTTAAGTATAATAACTTAGCCACAGGTAGTTATTATATGTTATTGATTCATGTTATTGCATGTTTACATTGGTAAGACATGACATTAAGTTATATGCCTAAATTTAGTTACATGAACATGATTTTTATTTTTATGTAGCTATTTTGCCTGTTAATATTTCTGATATGAAATGTGGTGTTCCCGATTTAAGTGGTGATAATTATAAATTATGGAAGGAAAGAATTCTTCTTCAATTAGGGTGCATGGATATTGACTATGCTATTAGGAAGGATGAACCACATTCATTTACATCTACTAGCACTCAAGCTGAGATTGTTTCTTATGAACGATGGGAGCGATCCAGTCGCCTCAGTATGATGTTCATACGTACCAAGATTTTCTGCTAGTATACGTATTTCAATTCCTGAGTGCAAAAATGTCAAGGAACTTCTGAATGCTATTGATGCACAATTTGAGTCTTCAAATAAGGCACTAGCTAGCACCCTAATGGCAAAATTGTCATCAATGAAGCTCACTACTGTTGGAGGTGTGCGTGAGTATATCATGAAGATGAGGGACATTGCGGCTCAGTTGAAATCCCTAGAGGTTGAGATGTCAGAATCTTTCTAGTGCACTTTATTTTGAATTCACTCCCACAGCAGTATAGTCCCTTCAAAATTTCTTTAACACACATAAGGACAAATGGTCAATTAATGAACTTTTGACCACGTATGATCAAGAGGAAGGGAGGGCTGCTTTTGGAAATGAGAGAAAGTGTACATTTAGCTACTCAGAGAAAGACTAAAGCTGCTAAAGCCAAACGCAAAGGAAAGGGTAAAGTATCCATCCATACAGAGGACAAGAAGGAGTCCAAGTGCTTCTTTTGCAAGAAGAAAGGGCATATAAAGAAGGATTGCCTCAAATTCAAGGCTTGGCTTGACAAGAAAGTACTCTAACCTCATTCGTATGTTATGAATCCAATTTGGTTATATGTCATAACACATGGTGGATTGATTCTGGTTCTACAATCCATGTTTCAATTACCTTGCAGGGTTTTCTAAATCAAAGGAAACCATTGGGAAATGAACAAAGCATCTATTCAGGAAACAAGATGGGTTCATATGTGGAAGTGATTGGGACATGCAAACTTATTTTAGATTTTGGTTTTGTTTTAGATTTGGAAAAGACAGTTTATATTCCAAGTTTCTCTAGAAATTTGATTTCAGTGTCAAGACTTATACTCGCAGGATATTCCTTTAATTTTAATAAAAGCTTTGTTGATTTATTTTATAAATCTAAGCTTATTGGGAATGGTACATTGTCCGACAGTCTTTTTCAAATTAATTTGAAAAATAATACCTCCTATAACTGGTATGAAAAGATGTGTTATGAATGAGAATTCTTTTATTTTGTGGCATCGGAGATTAGGTCACATCTCTATTGAGAGAATTAAAATATTAGTAAAAGATGGAGTACTTGATACTCTTGATTTTACTGATTTTGGCACTTGTATGGACTGCATAAAGGGAAAGCAAACCAACAAGTCCAAGAAAGATGCCAAGAGAAGTTCAAAAATACTGGAGATCATACATACAGATATCTGTAGTCCAGATATGGACTCGTATGGTCAGAGATACTTCATCTCATTTATTGATGACTATTCACAATATATGTATCTCTGTCTACTTTATAATAAGAACGAAGCATTAGATGCCTTTAAGGTATTCAAAGCAGAAGTAGAGAAACAATGCGGCAAGCAAATTAAGATCGTGAGGTCAGATAGAGGTGAGAATATTATGGTAGATACACTGAGAATGGACAAGCACCTGGTCCATTTGCTTGATTTCTGGAAGAAAATGGAATTATTGCACAATACACCATGCCAGGGTCTCCTGACCAAAATGATGTAGCGAAAGGAGAAACCAAACATTATTGGACATGGTAAGGAGCATGATTATCAGCTCTAACCTACCTAAATCCTTGTGGACTGAAGATCTTAAAACTGCTACGTATATATTAAACCGAATTCCAACTAAGGCTATTTCCAAAATGCCATTTGAGTTATTTAAAGGTTGGAAACCAAGTTTGCAACATATACGTGTTTGGGGATGCCCATCTGAAATAAGAGTTTATAATCCACAAGAAAAGAAACTAGACCCAAGGACTATTAGTGGATATTTTATTGGATATGCTGAGAAGTCCAAGGGTTATAGATTTTATTATCCATCTCACAGCACTAGGATTGTGGAATCAAGAAATGCAATTTTTTTTGAGAATGACTTGATCAGTGGGAGTGATCAATCTCAGTATTTGGCTTCTTCTGAGAAAGATCATTCATATATTCCAGCTTTACTTCAAGTGAGGGATTGGTTGTTATTTATAGCACTCCCCAAACTCAAATAAGTGCTCAACAACCAGTCATTAAGATTTCACAAGCTGCTGATGATAATCTAGAAGATCATGTTGTTCAACAATAATCAGTTGTGCAAGATACTCCTCAAAAGGTCATTGATACAACATTAAGAAGATCAACTAGATAAAGAAATCAGCAATTCCTAGTGATTATATTGTGTATCTACATGAATCTGACTATAACATTGGAGCCAAAAATGATCCTGAAATGTTTTACAAGCCATGAGTTCTAAGGAATCAAACTTGTGGTACAATGCCATGAAGGATGAGATGGAATCTATGGCATCTAATCGAGTCTAGGATCTTGTTGAGTTGCCTAATGGTGTAAATGCCATTGGATGTAAATGGGTCTTTAAAATAAAAAAAGACTGATAAGGCAACATTAAGAGATATAAAGCAAGACTCGTTGCCAAAGGGTTCACTCAGAGGAAAGGAATCGACTATACGAAGACATTTTCTCCTGTATCCAAGAAAGATTCTCTTCGAATAATTATGGCATTGGTAGCTCATTTTGATTTTGAGTTACATCAAATGAATGTGAAAACAACATTCCTTAATGGAGATTTAGAGGAAGAGGTTTACATGAAATAGCCTAAATGATTTTCCTCTGGTGATAGTGAGCATTTGGTTTGCAAACTTAAGAAATCCATATATGAATTGAAACAAGCCTCATGTCAGTAGTATTTAAAATTTCATTATGTGACCTCTTCCTTTGGTTTTGAAGAGAATATTATGGATCAATGTATATACCAGAAGGTTAGTGGGAGCAAAATTTATTTCTTGGTCCTATATGTGGATGGCATTTTACTTGCAACCAATGATAAAGAGTTGCTACATGAGGTGAAACAATTTCTCTCCAAGAATTTTGATATGAAAGATATGAGGCATCTTATGCCATTGGCATTAAGATCCATAGAGAAAGATCTCGAGGCATTTTAGGATTGTCTCAAGAAACTTATATCAATAAAGTCTTGGAGAGATTTCAGATGAAAAATTGTTCACCAAGTGTTGCACCTATAGGAAGGGTGACAAGTTCGCTTTGAACCAGTGCCCTAAAAATGAACTTGAACGGGAACAGATGTACAACATTTCATATGCTTCAGCTATTGGAAGCCTAATATATGCTCAGGTTTGCACAAGACCTGACATTGCATTTGAAGTAGGAATGTTGAGAAGATTTCAGAGTAATCCAGGTTTAGACCAGTGAAGAGCTGCTAAAAAGGTTATAAGGTATCTTCAAGGGACCAAGGACTACATGCTCATGTATAGACGAACTGATCATTTAGAGATAGAGGGTTACCCAGATTCGGACTTTGCTGGCTATGTTGATTCTTGGAAATCAACATCAGGATTTATATTTATGTTAGCTGGTGGAGCCATATCATGGAGGAGTGCAAAGCAGACTTTGACTGCTACCTCTACTATGGAAGTGGAATTCGTTGCTTATTTTAAGGCTACATCGCAAGGTGTATGGTTGAAGAGTTCATCTCAGGGATTAGAATTGTTGACTCTATTGCTAGGCCAATTAAATTGTACTGTGACAATTCAGCTGCTGTAATTTTGGCTAAAAACCACAAGAGTGGTAGTCGAAGTAAACATATCGACATTAAGTATTTAGCCATAAGAGAATGTGTTAAAGAAAATAAAGTGGTCATAGAACACGTTAGCACTGAATTGATGATAGCTAATCCTTTGACTAAAGGCATGCCAATTAAGAATTTTAAGGATCATGTGGTACGAATGGGAGTTGATTTCATTCAGGTGTACACATTATTTGACTTTCGAGAAATGACAAAAATTTTCTTTTGGACTCTGAATAAACATAGGTTTATTTATTATATTATGTTCTCACATTTGGAATAATGGTAAAGAAATTGAATGCATTGTAATACATGGAAGATAATACTCAATTATAAAGGATCTATCGCTATGATTCATGTATTTCGTTTCTTGTTCAGTGTTGAGAATTGTGGATTAAAATAAAATATGCAGACCAAGTGGGAGAATGTAGTATCCCATTTTGGTAGATTGTTCTATTTTATTGCGATATAACTTAATCTTTTGCAGATAATTCTCAACGATAGCCATCACTAGTTAATGAGTGATAACCATATCTCTTTTGAAATTTAAAATGCCTATTTTGATGGAGTAGGCAGTGGAAAAGAGTTAAGAAAATCTTATAATAGAGATCCCTTCTAAGTTTTGACAACACAACATCATACGAGAGAAAACCAAAAAGAAGCCAGAGAGATTGGTCCCTGATCAAGAGCAAATCCTGAGGGCATACACCATCGTTGTGCGATTGCTCGTTGATTGGAAGCACTCAATTCAATCAAGATCCTGATTCAGATTCTCGAGAGGTAGATCATTCTGATTCTGATCAGATCAAGATCCTGATTCAGATTTTCGAGAGGTAGATCATAAACAATGGCTGGAGGTAATACATTGATCCTGTCTATTATTTCTATACAAATTTTTTGTGTAGATCATTAATAGATTTCTAACATTAATTTGACTAGGATTAAATTGTCAAGTAATTTGAAAGGTGTGAGACCTTTTTTTTTGACAGGTCAAGACTAGATTTAAGGAAGCGGGACACTTTAGGCTCGGAAGTCAAAGCAAAGGAGGAGAAATACATCTTCCTCCTAAATATTTTGGGATGAGGAGTGGGGTTGAAATAAAACTTAAAAAACCTTCGAAGCAAGAGCATTGTGAAAACCAGACTATAACTTGATTAGAATTAAATTATAAAGTAATTCAAAAAGTGTGAGACCTATTTCTTTTTTGACCAATCAAGACTAGATTCAAGAAAGCGGACACTTTAGGCTCGAAAGTCAAAGCAAAGGAGGAAACAATACATCTTCCTCCTAAATATTTTGGGATGAAGAGTTAGGTTGGTGTAAAATTTAAGAAAACCTTCATCCATTATGATGAAGGCTAAATCATAAGGAATAATTAAAAAATTAAGAAGAAAAAGGGGCATAGCAAAGGAAGAAACGAAGAAGGACGTGTTCTTCCTGTAATCAATCCAAGATAGTATTGGCATGTTATTTAAACTTTTTCAAATCTTTTCAGATAAATCTAAGACTATTTTTACTTTTAGAGTAAATAGGTTTAGTTTTATTCATGTTTTAAGAAAAGAACATGGGCTAGAACTGTAAGCCAAAATCATCAGTATTTCCTTTATTTCCAGCAACAATTTGGGTTGGTAAATAATCCTATTCATAATTAAAATATTTTCGAAAGAATAAAATAATATTGATTATTATTATTATTTAAATTTTCAATAGTATTGTTATCATAATTAATTTTATGAAAAATTTAGTTATTCCATCATATTACATGAATATTATCAAATTCTGCATTTTTGCAAACATCCTGAAATTCATCATGCTTAGTATTTATTATTTTAAAAATCTTATTATTTTTTATATGTGATAGAATTTCATAATATGACATGCTTTAAAAAAAAGTCATTTTTATGATTTTTAGTTAATTTAGATTTTTATAATATGTAGTGCTAGCTTAATGGTTCTAAAATTTCCTACATTTATTATCATAGAAAAAAAAGTGGATCAAGTGGATTATTTTGTGTTACCTGTCATGTTTGATTTTTAATGAAAATTATTATTTCTATTGTTATTTGCTTGTAAATTTAATGGCATGAATTTTTTGAATATGAAATTATAATTTGTGAACTTATATAAACTAGTAAACTCTTGTTGTCTTAAAGTTTAAATATGTATATGCATTATTAGAAGCTCTCAGTTAGATTGTGTCTTGTGTTTTAAATCCAGCTTATCAGGGTTTATATGAAAGCTTATGATATCGAACCCTTCTAAAGGGGATATATATATAGCTCGTGCTTATGACCCATGCCACAGGGATTACATACTATTTTTGTTTCATGGCCTCACCATAACGATTATATATGGCCATAGGTAATAGAGTATTATCATGAATTTTTGAAATATGAAAACTAATTTTATTTGTTTACCTATGACAAGCCCTGAATATGACTAAATTTATTTATCAAGTTATTATGCGTGTATTTATTGTCTTACTTGATCCATTGATTATAAAAAGGATTTACTTATCGAGCCTTACTCCTAAAAGTATATTTATGTTTTTTTTTAGAAATTGAGACTTAAGCAAAAACTGGGTAGAAGTTGCCAAGAATCAGTGGTATTATATGTAGTCATATTGCTTTACTTGAGTTGTAAGATTATTTAGAGTCTGAAATATATTTTATCTATATATGATTATTTTATTTAGTTTGGATTTATGATAGAACAATGTTTAATTTCAATTCAAATAATTAATTAATTTTTATTATTAAAATATTTAAGTGAGTTCAGGTTTTAGGTTTAAGCGCTTTGTATATCATGAAATTTATTTATTTTATAAGTGTATGATAGAATGTTACATCCTAAATCCATCCTTTGGGGTGTGATAAAAGGACCATGCAGTCACCTTATTCTTTCCTCTTCTTCTCAATTTATTCTTTTCCTTTCTTTATATATGTGCGCATGTATTTGTGCTATCGATTCCCCTTCTCATGTTCATATAATTCGAAAAGCCTCACGCAGAGCCTGGCTTAGTTAAGGGACGGTCAGGCCTCATGTAAAAATAAATAAATAAATAAACAAATAAAGGCTTCCACCCCTCCTTCACACCTTCAAGGACGGAGTAAGCCAAAACTTCCACCTTGTCAAGTCAAACCAAGATTAGAAAAATTTATCTTCTATATCATAGTTTATCTTAGTACTCTTATTTTGAGTAATCTTCTTTCATGGTCAGTACTAATGTGGGTTTTGTGATCCATTTATTTCTTTACAATTAGGAAATCCATGCATAAAAAGGACTCAAAAACACAAAATATTTACACTCAAAAACCTTATCTAAAAACAAAATAAATAATAAATAAATCCAAGTCTAAGATACAGTAAAAACTGATGTGGCTGACGTAGCCACGAGCGCAATTATGGTAAAATCAAAATTCTAAGGCTGCCCCGCCCCGGCATCTCCAAGTCGGCCGAGTCGGCCCCGACCTTCCCTGGTCGGCCCCGCTTGGCCCCGGCATCTCCAAGTTGGCCGAGTTGGCCCCAACCTTCCCTGGTCGGCCCCGCTCGGCCCTGGCATCAACTTGGCCCCGGCATCCCCAAGTCGGCCGAGTCGGCCCGACCTTCCCTGGTCGGCCCCGGCATCTCCAAGTCGGCCGAGTCAGCCCCGACCTTCCCTAATCGGCCCCGGCATCCCCAAGTCGGCCCCGACCTTCCCTGGTTGGCCCCGGCATCTCCAAGTCGGCCGAGTCGGTCCCGACCTTCCCTGATCAGCCCCGCTCGGCCCCGACATCCCCAAGTCGGCCAGTCAGCCCCGACCTTTCCTGGTCGGCTCCGCTCGGCCCTGGCATCTCTGAGTCGGCGAGTCGGCCCCGCTCGGCACCGGCATCTCCGAGTCGGCCAAGTCGGCCACGACCTTCCCGGACCAGCCCCGCCCCAGCATCTGCAGGTCAACTGAGCCAGTCCTGCTTGGCCTCGGCACCCTCAGGAGGGTCAAGGCTGCCCCAAGTCGATCCCAGAACGGTCCTAACGGTTCACACCGCCGTCCTTCTGACGCGCGCCGTCTGGCATCCCCAGCCCAACTACCCACTGGCCACGCCGCTGATGGGACAAGACCTAACTACCTGTTAGCCCTGCTGACTGATGGGACGTAGCCCACCAACCGCTGTTTTTCCCTCTCTGATGGGACAGAACCCACCGACCAGCCCAAATTCACACAACTCCATGAACCCCGCGGATATTCCTTCCTTACGGAACTCCATGTGGTTGTGCAGGTGTCAACCCCCTATAAAAGGGTAAGTCCACTTAGAAACAAGGTACGCAAACTCATACACTCGCTACCCTAATACCCCTCAAAAGGGGATTCCTCTCTTTCTAAGATCTTATTTTTCTCCCAGAGCTCGTCTGAACTCTCCCTTAGCTGTGACCAGGTTACTGACTTAGCATCGGAGGGTCCCCACCGAAGCATCCCTCCGGTCCTGGGACTTTTTGCAGGCCACTCGATCAGGCGCAGGATGGTGGATTAAGCAGCTCTCTTCTCCCGACATTCAAGACCGATGATCAGGCGTCATCAGATTGGCGCGCCAGGTAGGGGGCAGGCAAGAAAAGAAGGCCCAAACCCTACAGTATACTTCTCTTGTCTCTCCCTCTCCCAACAATGGTGATGACGCGAGCTCAGGATGCCTCAGTCAGCCACCCCGGGGGGCATCTTCCCCCGATTAAGCTGCAGGATACCAACTTACCTGTCGTTGATCCTCCCATCATTCCCCCTCAACCAGAAGTGGTTGCCCCGGCTGCGGAGCAGCTGGCAACCCTCACTCGGTAAGTTCAGACCCTCACCGCCATGGTCCACGGACTTCAGCAGCAGCAGTCCGTGGCCACCCAGCATCAGACCGCTCCCCCTGCGAGTCAACAATCTGCAAGGGGAGGTTCTCCTCAACGAGAGGCCGATCGTCGCCGAGCTTCTCCAAGGAAGCCTCGCCGTGAGTCCCTCAAGCGACCGCGATCTCTAGATTGTGGCCCTAGCAAGTTTCCTCTGGAGCCGCTCCACCAAGAGGAACCAAAGCGGAAATCTCATCTTCCGCGTCCTTCTCCTTCTTCTTCATCTTCCTCTTCCTCATCCTTCGAGCCGTCTCGGAGGGCCCCGATAATCAACCGCCAGGCGGAGGAGCGCCTGGACGAGTACAACCGACGACTAGACGAGCTCGCAGGAAAATCAACAACCAACCGGAGGAGGAGTATGACACACGTCCTCCTTATACTCGCCGAATACTAGAGGAACCTGTCCCCTCTAGATTCTGATTCCCCAGATAGATCCGTACGATGGCACGACGGATCCTCTCGACCACCTCGAGAGCTACAAGGCCATGATGCAGGTCCAGGGTGCATCAGACGCCCTTCTCTGCAAAGCATTCCCTGCTACTCTGCGGAAGGCTGCTCGCGCGTGGCACTTGCGCCTGTCCCCCATAGCATCGACTCCTTCCGAGAGCTGGAAAAGGCCTTCTTGGCATATTTTGATGCTTACCGGCGAATCCCGAGGGTCGCAGACAGCCTCTTCTCTGTGCACCAGAAGGAGGGGGAATCACTGCGGGACTTCGTGTCCCGGTTCAAAACTGCCGCCCTTGAAGTCTACCATCTGGACGGCGCAGTGGCTACACTGGCGCTGAAGCGGGGACTCCTCCCGTCCCGCTTTACCTTTTCTCTGGACAAGAAGCCCCCGTGTTCTACTTCGACCTTCTCCTTCGAGCTCAGAAGTACATCCGCACCGATGAGACCGACCTCACCCGTCGGGAATCATCAAGGAGCTCCAACCGCAAGCCTGATTGCCCTGAGCCGAGCAGGCCCTCTCGCCATCGGTGGCCTGACCCGCCTTGCCGACCCGACAACAGGCGTCGAAGCCCCATCCCCGACGAGAGCAAGCTCACCTCTCCTCGCCCCTCGATCCCACATCCTGATGGAAATCGAGGGCGAGCCTTATATCCAGCGCCCTCCTCTATGAAGAAAGGTCCTCCCCGCGACAAGAGCCGTTACTGCCGATTCCATCGGGATTACGACCACGACACCAACAGCTGCTACAGCCGAAAGCGGGCCATCAAGGAACTCATCTAGCGGGGCTACCTCGGCAAATATGTCCAGAAGGGGCCACAGCCGCTGCCGGCACTCATGGGACCCCCACCTGCTCAAGCCGTTGTCGACAACACCCCCATGGAGCGGACAGTTGGAATGGTGTCCTGGGGAGCGGCTTCCGCATCTAAGCGACCGAGAGGGGAAGAGGCGCCGGGTAATGTAGTTCTCGGGGGGGGGGGGGGGGACCGGTGAATTTTGAGAATGTAAACAATGAAGGCATCGCCGTCTCCATGACGATCGCCAAGCACCATGTAAAAAGGATATTGTTGATAGTGGCAGCTCAGCTGACATCCTTACTTATGACGCTTTTGTTCGGATGGGATTGTCTCTAGACTCTCTTTAGCCTGTGGCGACCCCTTTGGTCGGATTCACCGGAGATTCGGTAAGGTTGAGGGTGAGATATCCTTGCCTGTGACAGCAGGGACACCACCATGCCAGAGCACAGTGATCATGAAGTTCTTGGTTGTGCGGTCCCCTTAGCATACAATGCCATTCTCGGGCACCCAGGCTTAAACTTATTGGATGCGGTTATCTCCACCCTGACGCCTGCTGGTGTAGTTCCCTACTAGCGGAGGAGTTAGGGAGATGAAAGGCGAGATCGGCTCAGTTCTGCAATGCTATCACGCGGCGTCGAGCCCCTTGGAGGCCGAGCCGGTCCTAGAAGCCCTTGACCCCAGGGAGTCCGACAGAGAGGGGAGCCGGTCGAGCACCTCCTTGCCTTTCCCCTTGGGGACGATCCGGCGAGGACCGTGCGCATCGGCGGACTCCTCCCCCTGGAGGATCGCGATCGCCTCCTAACCTTCTTGCGGGCCAACTCAGACGTTTTCGCTTGATCAGCGTCTGACATGCTCGGCATCCCTCCAGAAGTGATCACCCACAAGCTCAACATCGATCCGAAGCACCGTTCGATCCGCCAGAAGAAGAGGAGTTTCGCTCCCGAGCGGCAAAAGGCCATCGATAAGGAGATAGCAAATTGCTCAGTGCCGGCCACATCCGAGAAGCGCATTACCCTAGCTGGCTGGCCAATGTGGTCATGGTACGAAGGCAAACGGGAGCTAAAGAATCTGCATCGACTTCACCGACCTTAACAAGGCGTGTCCGAAAGACAGTTTTCCCCTGCCAAGGATTGACCAGCTGGTGGATTCCACCTCTGGCCACGAGCTCCTCAATTTTATGGATGCCTTCTCCGGATATAATCAGATAAGGATGGACCCCAGTGATGAAGAGCACACATCCTTTGTGATAGAAAAGGGGATTTATTGCTACAAAGTGATGCCTTTCGGTTCAAGAACGCGGGGGCGACCTACCAAAGATTGATGAACATGGTGTTTCAGGATCAGCTAGGTCGGAATATGGAAGTCTACGTGGATGACATGTTGACCAAGAGCATTCGCGCTTCTGATCATGTTTTCGATCTAGAGGAAACTTTCAGCAACCTCCGCCGCTTCCAGGTCAAGCTGAACCCCAAGAAATGTGCCTTCGGAGTCACGGCAGGCAAGTTCCTCGGCTTTATGGTGACTCAGCGAGGGATCGAGGCGAACCCAGAGAAGATCAGCGCCATCCTCGACATGAGGCCACCATCAGCAAGAAGGAGGTACAGCAACTGATGGGGAGGGTGGCAGCTCTAAGTCATTTCCTCTCCAAATCGGCCGAGAGGTGCTTGCCCTTCTTCAAGGCCCTGCGGAAGGTAAACAGCTTCGAATGGATGGACGACTGCCAGAAAGCCTTCGACGGCCTGAAGGCGTTTCTATCTTCTCCTCCGCTCCTATCCAAGCCAAGAGACGGGAAAGTCTCTTCCTATACCTAGCTACTTCTTCGGAGGCCGTTAGCTCAATCTTGGTGCATCTCGATGCTGACGGAACCCAGAGGTCAGTCTATTACGTGAGCAAAGTGCTCCACGATGCGGAGGTCAGGTACTCCAAGACAGAAAAGATCATCTTCGCCCTAGTCGTCTCCGCCCGACGTCTCCGCCCATATTTTCAAGCCTATCTATTGTGGTGCTGACGGACCAACCTCTCCGAGCCATCCTGGCCCGTCCGGACACCTCAGGCCGACTCGCCAAGTGGGCCATCAAGCTAGGGGAGTTCGACCTCTCCTTTCAAGCACGGCCGACTCTGAAGTCCCAAGTTCTAGCCGATTTCCTGGTTGAGTGCACTTGGACGGATGAGGAAACCAGGGAGGTTTCCATGGAGCGGCACGAGCCCGAGCCGAGCAACGATGGAGAAACCTGGATCCTCCATGTGGATGGCGCATCAAACTCTCAAGGAAGCAACGCCGGCCTCATTCTCGCCGGACCGGGTGGGGAGAGAGCGGAATGCGCCCTGCGTTTATATTCAAAGCCACCAACAACCAGGCCGAGTATGAAGCTTTGCTAGCAGGATTAAGGCTAGCCTAGGAGTTGGGAGTAAGGCGTCTCAGAGCTTTCACCGACTCGCAACTCGTCTCTGGGCAAATCAATGGAGAGTACGAGGCGCGTGACCCTGCTATGACTCAATACTTGGGCAAGGTTCGGCTCTTGGTCTCTCCGTTAGCTTATTTCAGTATCAGTTACATTTCCCGAAGTGAGAACGCCAAGGCGACATCCTCTCCCGTTTAGCTACCTCCGCCGACGGCATTGCACGAGACACCTACGTTGAGTACTTAGAAAGGCCCAGCATAGAAGATGGCGAGGAAGTCCTCCCGCTCACCCAAGAGCCTACATGGATGGATGCCTACGTCCGTTATCTCACTTACGACACCCGGATGATCGCAATGAAGCCAAGCTGCTCAAGTGGAGGGCTTCCAAATTCGTCCTCCTAGACGGACGTCTATACGGAGGTCATTCTCTTACCCCTTGCTCAGATGTGTAGGACCTACCGACGCCAACTACATCCTTAGAGAAATCCATGAAGGCATCTGCGAAAATCACCTGGGGGGCAGGTCCCTGGCCCAGAAGGCCCTTCGGCAAGGATACTTCTGGCTTACCATGAGGGAGGACGCTGCCAAGTTAGTTCAGAAGTGCGATGGCTGCCAGCGCACGCACATATCCAGCATCAACCGTCTACACCGCTCAACCCTCTCTCAGCCCCTTAGCCCTTCGCTCAGTGGGGAATGGACATCCTTGGACCATTCCCCCGGCCTCGGGACAGCGAGATTCTTACTAGTTGCCATCGACTACTTCACCAAGTGGGTCAAGGTCGAAGCGCTGGCTAAGATCACCGAAGTAAAGTCAAAGCCTTCTTCTGGAAGTCAATCATATGCCGCTTTGGCCTACCTCACACTTGTCACGGACAACGGTCGCCAGTTCAACAATGAAGCATTCAAGGCTTTCTGCAGCGAGCTGGGTATTCGCCATCGATTCACCTCTGTCGGCCACCCCCAAACCAACGGGGAAGCCGAGGTCATGAACCGCACCATTCTCAGGGGGCTCAGGACCAGGCTAGATGGATCCAAGGGTCGATGGGTGGAGGAGCTCTCCAGTGTGATATGGGCTTACCACACGACCCCCAGAGCCCCGACGGGCAAGACTCCCTTCAGTCTCGTCTTTGGATCCGAAGCCGTCATCCCTGTTGAGATCGGACTGTCCAGTCCGCGCGTGGAGTCCTTTAACGAGGAAGACAATTCCACATTGATACGAGCCAACCTGGACTTTATCGACGAGGCACACGATCGGCAAGGCTGCGTATGGCGACCTTCCGTCAGCGGGCAGCCAAATACTGCAACGCCCAAGTTCGTCCAAGGTTTTTCGCTATGGAGATCCGGTTCTAAGAAAGGCCGAAGTATCTAAGCCCGCAAAGGGGGCAAACTGTCCCCCAACTGGGAGGGTCCTTATCGCATCGCCGAGACACTCCACCGGGGGGCATACAAGCTGGAAGAGCTCGACAGACAACCCATTCCGCATACCTGGAACGCGGATAATCTCCGTCGATATTATCAATGATGTATCCCCAGAACACAAGCAATAAAAGAGGTCCCTTTCTGCCTGCTCTCCCTTGCGTCCAAGGACCAGATCTCACAAAGGAGCTCACCGGCATCGCGGCTAATGGGACACCACTCAGTCCAGCTTGGAGACGCCCCCGAGTCGGTTCAAGTCCCTAACAGCTCTGTACCCGATCGAGTCGCCCCTCGGGCGGCACACAAACCCCCAAAGCGGTTCAAAAGGAGCTCACCGGCATCGCGGCTAATGGGACACCACTCGGTCCGGCTTGGAGATGCCCCGAGTCGGTTCAAGTCCCTAACAGCTCTGTACCCGATCGAGTCACCCCTCGGGCGGCACACAAACCCTGAGGCGGTTCAAAAGGAGCTCACCGGTATCGCGGCTAACGGGACACCACTCGGTCCGCTTGGAGACGCCCCGAGTCGGTTCAAGTCCCTAACAGCTCGTACCCGATCGAATCGCCCCTCGGGCGGCACACAAACCCCCGAGGCAGTTCAAAAGGAGCTCATTGGCATCGCGGCTAACGGGACACCACTCGGTCCGGCTTGAGACGTCCCCGAGTCGGTTTAAGTCCCTAACAGCTCCGTACCCGATCAAGTCGCCCCTCAGGCAGCATACAAATCCTCGAGGCAGTTCAAAAGGAGCTCACCGGCATCGGGCTAATGGGACACCACTCGGTCCGGCTTGGAGACGCCCCGAGTCGGTTCAAGTCCCTAACAGCTCCGTACCCGGTCGAGTCGCCCCTCGGGCGGCACACAAACCCCCGAGTCGGTTCAAAAGGAGCTCACCGGCATCGCGGCTAATGGGACACCACTCGGTCCGGCTTGGAGACGCCCCGAGTCAGTTCAAGTCCTAACAGCTCCGTACCCGATCGAGTCGCCCCTCGGGGTACACAAACCCCCGAGGCAGTTCAAAAGGAGCTCATCGCATTGCGGCTAACGGGACACCACTCGGTTCGGCTTGGAGATGTTCCCGAGTCGGTTCAAGTCCTAACAGCTCTGTACCCGTCGAGTTGCCCCTCAGGCAGCACAAATCCCCGAGGCGGTTCAAAAGGAGCTCACCGGCATCGCGGCTAACGAGACACCACTCGGTCCGGCTTGGAGACGCCCCCGAGTCGGTTCAAATTCCTAACAGCTCCGTACCCGATCGAGTCGCCCCTCGGGCGGCACACAAACCCCCGAGGTGGTTCTAAAAGAGCTCGCCGACCCTCGCGATCTCCAAGATTAGGCCGAGTCGGCTCAGGCCTTCCCGGTCAAGCCCCACTCGGCCCCCAGCATTTTCAAGCCAATCTCGACGCTAAGTTGCCCTCGGATCATTCTAAGTTCTTAGAATATTCGAGCGCAGGCGAACCTCTTTCCAAACGGCCTGCGACGGCTCAAGGCATCCTAGGCAATTTCCTATGCGGTCGGCTTACACTTCGGCCACGACATTATCAACGTGCGCAATACTCAGAGTAAAGAGGCATCTCAAAAAAAAGAAAAAAAAAAGGGCCCTCTCTTATCAACAGGTACGGGACCTTTTATTGCTAGTCACACGATGAAAACATTCAACTCAGAGGAAAGAAGAAACGAGCAAGACAAAGGACAAAAGCGTCTTCACAAAAAGTTCTTCTTCATTGATAATGAAATTGAAATACAAAATTTGGCCCGAAGCCGGTTACAAAAAGGAAAAGAAACAACAACTTTTTAGGGCTCGTTTGGGCCGGTTCTCCCTTGTCGTCCTCCTCCTTCGCCGACTCCTCGTCAGATTCCCCGGACCGGATTCCCTCGAGCTCGGCAATGTCGATTTTAAGAGCCGCAGCCACCTTAGTCTTGCACATCTCGAAGCCCTTGACGTAAGCATCGAGGCTGGCTTCGAGGACCTCCTTCCCGAACTCCGGCGAGGACTTGTAGCTGGAGACGGCCTGCCCCGCCTCGGCCTCGGCTCGCTGTGCCCTGGCCTCGGCCTCCCTAGCTCGGCCCTCGGCTCGCTGTGCCCTGGCCTCGGCCTCCCTAGCTCGGCCCTCGGCTTCTTTGGCGCGCGCACTGGCCTCGTCCGCACAAGCCACGGCCCCGGCCTTCTCATGGCCCGCATCAATCGCCGCCTTCTCCGCGGCAACAGCTCTCTCCGCAGCGGCCCGAGCCTCCTTACGCGCCGCCCCAGCCTCCCTCTCGGCACGTTGGAGCAGGTGTATTAGCTCCTCATTCTGCGCCGCGGTGACCTTCAGTCGATCCGAGACCAGCTCCAATCTGGCCTCGACCGCGGATGCTCGGCCACTCTCGGCCTCGGCCCGGCATTCCGCCTCCCTTATTCGGCCGCCCAGGTTCTCCTCCCGAGCCTTGGCCTCCTGATAAAGTCGAGCGAGGCTCTGGGACTGTACCACGCTCTCCTTCCTATACCTTTCGGCCCACGCCATGGCCTTTATGAGCGCGTCCGAAGAGTGGACCACCGCCTCACGAAGGCCGATCGCACCGTTGGCCATCTGCAGCAAGGGGAACATGTTAACTCTAAGAGATTAGAGCATCCAAAGACACATTCTGAAACAGAGAGAGCTCAGAAGATTACCTAGACAACGGCAACCATCACCATATCCAGGAGCGCAAAGTGGCTCATCCCCGCATCTCCTCCTCGGACTCGGCAGTCCGGACACCTGACAGAAGATGGGCGGCTTGCGCGGCGTCTGCCATTGAGTTGAACCTAGGAACCGGCCGCGTCGACCCCTCCTGCGGACCTTCGACCCGAGGACAGGTCGAGTGGTGCACCAACCGTCGGGATGAGCTCTCCAGCCCATCCCTCTGCTCCCCAGTCGCCTCCATCCCAGCATGGGATTTCTCGGCGACTGGCTCCCTCCCTCCGGCAATGGGGGGAGCCCTCTCCATCTCCAGCTCGACGATAGCCGAAGGGCTGACAGCAACTGTGACCTGCCCCGCCTCGGGCACGTCGGCGGCAGCAGGAGCTTCCTCCTCAATATCCACAACCACCACGGCGGCTCTAGGGGTGACTGGAATCTCTCCCTCCTCTATCTCGGTCCCGGTCGGCCTCGGGACCACTTCTCCAGCCGACGCTTCCTTAGCCGGCTCCCCCGTAGGCGTTGGAGCCTTGGGGACCTCAGCGGCTCGGGTCGGCTCAGTCCGCTCCCTCCTTCGAGTTTTCTTCGCCGACCTTGATGTTTCCCCGGCTGCTGGCCTCTTTTGCTTCAAGGCGACCTCAAACTCTCCGGCGGAGAACCTCATCGCTGCATCCAAAAACGAGAAGTGTTAACGACAGCATATAGCAATCCTCCGGTTAAGACAGAAGGAATCAGGCATCGTGCTCACCGACAGCCGGGGCCAACTCGGCTTCTATCAGGTTCTCCTCGGACAGGAGTTCCTTTTAGCCAGGGATTTGGCAGTTGGACAACTGGGTGAAGAGTTCCCTATCTCTCTCCCCATAGTGGCATTATCATTGGAGCTGGTGTCCGGCTCCACCCAATTGGTCCTCACCCCATCGACATGGGCAAATAGGAAGCGGGATTTCCATCCCCTAATCTTGGACGGAAGACCTAGGGGGAAGGCCCTACCCGGCCTAGCGGTGAAAGCCCACCAGGCCCCCTCGCCTTGGCGGCAGAGTTTATAAAACGCTCGGAACAGTGCTAACCCCGGCCGGGCATCCTGAAAATAGCAAAGGATAACAAAAGCGCAGATGATCCGAATCGAATTCGGAGTCAACTGCGCCGGCACTAGCCTATATCTATCTAAAAGATTCAGAAAAAAGGGGTGGAGAGGAAGGTGCAGCCCGAATCGAAAAAATTCTCATATAGAGCAACCCGATCAGGGTAGGTGGAGGTCACTCTATCTTCGGGCCCTAGCGCGGACAGATGAATGAAGATGGGGACCATGTGCTTGGCCCTAATGGCCTCTACGTCTTCAGGGGGTTATGGTTGAGGCCACTCCGGACGGGCCTGCCGGATCAGAACTCACCGCCGGAGGTTGTCCCGGACGGTGAAAGGACATAGGAACTGCCCTAATAGGGGAAGCTAAGGCGGACGGAGGCCCGATCATTGTTGGTCGACCGTGGATGGCGATTCCGTCCACCAGACGAGGAACCTGACGGGCTAGGGAGGTTTGGTCTTCACTATCGGAAGGGGAATATTCAACTATAGGCCTTTTACCCTCCCTAATGGCATGACGGTCTATGGATGAAAAGGAAAGATGAAACTAACCTGAAAATCAAAGGGGATTGGAGCAAAGTTGTCAATTTCGTTTCGGATTATGTTTCGGTTTAGCTTATGAAACGAAATATTTCGGTATCAAACCGTTTTGGTGCTTCATTTCGAATATATATAATAAAAAATTTATTCATAATTCATATTCTTTATAAATAATAATAACAACATAAAAATAAAGAGTTTAAGTTTTTAAGAGTTTGAAATATATATATATATATATATATATATATATATATAATGAAAAATTTATTCATAATTCATATTCTTCATAAATAATAATAATAATATAAAAATAAAGAGTTTGAGTTTTTAAGAGATGCGATCGTGGGGATAGGGTAACTAGAATTTTTTTCGTTATTATATATATATTTTTTAAAACGGGGATAGGGTAACTAGGATTTTTTTGATATTATATATATATATTTTTTAAATGGTTCTGAAAGGTTTAATAATTCATAAATTGGTCTCCAAAACATATTTTACCGAAACGGCCGAAACATACCGAAACGGCCGAAAACGGCCGAAATATACTGAAACGCACCGAAACGACCGAAAAATCTTCCGAAACAAAACGTAGTACTTATCTTTTCGGATAAGCTACCGAAACGAAACATCTCGGCCAAAACGGCCGAAACGAAACGAAATTGACAACTTTGATTGGAGACAAAAGGGCTCAAGTCGCAGAAGAACTCAGGAGAAGGAAAGCTGGAAGAAAGCAATGGCAATGTAAAAGTTTTCCTCAAGCCCTTGGGGCGCTTTTATACCCCCATCTCTGAGCGACGATAATCGAGATCCTACCACGTGGCGCTCTCCTATTGCGCCACAAGCTGTCCGCCGAAAATCTCACCTGCGCCCGAGATGTGCCGCCTCGATTCGCCCCAAGGAGCGTGATCCCTACCAATCGCGGAGCATAGAAAACAGAGAAACAATGATGGCCTTCACCTTTTTCCATTCCTCCAATAAGGCTTCCTCTTCGAGGCGTCCGGCGCTAGCATCAGCCCCCACCTACCGCATGATTGTGGAAGATTTTGAAGCGACATTGCCTCGGGACGATGCGTCAGCTCATCAAGCTATTAAAAGCGCACTAAAGAGCAATCATTTTTGAATTCTCGCGCCTCTCTCGCCCAAAGGGCAGGAGGCGCGTGGCCCTTCGCGCTCAGGGGCGGAGGGGCATCTGATGTGGCTGACGTAGCCACGAGGGCAATTATGGAAAAATTAAATTTCTAAGGCAGTCCCGCCTCGGCATCTCCAAGTCGGCTGAGTCGGCCCCGACCTTCGCTGGCCGGCCCCGCTCGGCCCCAGCATCTCCAAGTCGGCCGAGTCGGCCCCGACCATCCCTGGTCGGCCCCGCTCGGCCCAGCATCCCCAAGTCGGCCAAGTCGGCCCCGACCTTCCTGGTCAGCCCTGCTCGGTCCCGGCATCTCCAAGTCGACCGAGTCGGCCCCGCTCGGCCCCGGCATCCCCAAGTCGGTCGAGTCGGCCCCGACCTTCCCTGGTCGGCCCCGGCATCCCCAAGTCGGCCGAGTCGGCCCCGGCCTTCCCTGGTCGGCCCCGCTCGGCCCCGGCATCCCCAAGTCGGTCGAGTCAGCCCCGACCTTCCTGGTCGGCCTCGCTCGGCCCCGGCATCCCCAAGTCGATCGAGTCGGCCCCGACCTTCCCTGGTCGGCCCCGCTCGGCCCAAGTCGGCCGAGTCGGCCCCAACCTTCCTTGGTCGGCCCCGCTCGGTCCCGGCATCTACAAGTCGGCCGAGTCGGCCCCGACCTTTCCTGGTCGGCCCCGCTCGGCCTCGGCATCTTCAAGTCGGCCGAGTCAACCCCGGCCTTCTCTGGTCGGCCTCGCTCGGCCCCGGCATCTCCGAGTCGGCCGAGTCGGCCCCGACCTTCCCTAGTCGGCCCCGTTCAGCATTGACATCTTCAAGTTGGCCAAGTCGGCCACGACCTTCCCGGACCAGCCTCTCCCCAGCATCTGCAGGTCAGCCGAGCCAGTCATGCTCGGCCTCGGCGCCCTCAGGAGGGTCAAGGCTGCCCCAAGTCGATCCCAGAATGGTCCTAGCGGTTCACACCGCCGTCCTTCTGACGCGCGCCGCCTGGCATCCCCATGCCCAACTATCTACTGGCCACGCCGCTAATGGGACAAGACCTAACTACCTGTTAGCCCTGCTGACTGATGGGACGTAGCCCTCCAACCGCTATTTTTCCCTCTCCGATGGGCCAGAACCCACCGACCAACCCAAATTCACGCAACCCCATGAATCACGTGGACATTCCTTCCTTACGGAACTCCACGTGGTTGTGCAGGTATCAACCCCCTATAAAGGGTAAGACACCTCAAAAATAAGGTACGCAAACTCATACACTCGCTACCCTAATACCCAGAAGGGGATTCCTCTCTTTCTGAGATCTCATTTTTCTTCCAGAGCTCGTCTGAGCTCTCCCTCAGACGTGACCCAGGTTACTGACTTGAGCGTCGGAGGGTCCCCACCGAAGCACCCCTTCGGTCCTGGAATTTTTTGCAGGCCACTCGATCAGGTCGATCAGATGGCGGATTAAGTAGCTCTCTTCTTTCGACGTTTAAGATCAGTGATCAAGCGTCATCAAAAACCATATTAAAAGTTTAATCTGAATGCAATCAACATATGATGACTAAACCAGGATTATGCGGCAAAGTTGACAAGTCAAATCAAAATCATGATCGCAGAGCAACCTCACCTGAATGTCTACGGAAGATGTGGTGCTGGAACAAAAATCAGAAAGATCGGACATCCTGCGTTCCTCTTGATCGGCTTGCCTTAAAAACATCTTCTTTAGCAGTGTCCATGGCATTTTCCATCGATTCATCCTTTGAAGAGTTCAACTGGTCACACAGGTCATCTAGTTTCTGCTGCATGCTTAGAAGCACTTGGTCCTGCGTGATCAAATGGTGCCAAGTAAGAAGACCTGATATCTATTTCAGTAAAAAAATTCCCTCCACCCCCCCACCCCAACCCTCCCCCCCAACCGGCCACCACCAAAAATAAAAAAAAAAACGAAATAACGAGAAGCATACCATGTATTGAAAGGATGAGGAATTATACAAATATTATCACACGATGCGGGGTAATTCACCAATTCGAGGGTTCCCAAATCCCCGAATAAATCGGAAAACGAAATTTCCGGTTAAAAAAAATCTTAAAAAATAAAAGCTAACCCTGGGATCAACAGATCGGTCCAATTGGGATATTCTCTGAGATCTCTTGGATTCGGAGACGGAGACGACGAGGACGCGATGGAGGAGACTTAAGAGGTCCCAAAACGCGGCCTCCACTCGGCTTAAGCCCTGGCCCTCCGCTCGTGCCGACGTGGCATCCTGGGCGCCGACCAGCCGGCCCTGGAGGGAGACCCCGGCCAGTGTCCTCCTCTCCACGGGGACCGCCCAGCTTGGCTCGCTGAAGCAGCTCGAGAGGCGGCGGGGGGTAAAGGGTCCGAGAGACGATGGCAGGGGGCACGGGGGTCGGGTCCGCGCAGAGCAGGTAGGCGTCTTCGTCGTCCCCATGGTGAGATGGTGGGGGGAAGAGAGACGGAAGGGCGTTCAAATTTTGGGCGCGCGGAGTGGATTTGGAAATGGGAGGTGCCACGTGGACAACGATGAGGTTTGTACATTCCTACGCCACGTGGACGACGATGAGGTTTGTACATTCAGTAGGAAAGTTAGCTGGCCGTTGGAATAAGAGGCCTTAGGCAAAGTCATACGGAAAAATCATACTCCTTATGATTTTAACTCTCTTGTAACTTCATTCATAAATATAATATCATCTTTTACATTGGCAAATACAAGTCTAAATTTTTTTGACTTAAAACTTTGAACGTCAAACCGTCTAGTAGATAACTAAAATAGAAACTAACCTTTTAATTATTAAATGTGTAGGTCTCATAGGTATTTTTAAATTCAAATCAATTTCCGATAGTTTTTTAAAACTAAAATTCTAGTTTAATTTTGATTCATCAATCTATAAATACATATTCTAAATGATCATAAAACTAATTTTTATAACAAATTTAATATAGTTAAATAATAATTTAATTACTCACGATAAAAAAGAATATTACTTTCATATAATACAAACATTCACACACATCTTTGATGCCTCAATTTTAATTATAATATTTATAAAAATTAATATATAGCATAAGTTCTAATCTTTTTAAAAAAATTTAGATTAAAATCGTAATATTTTTTTATTTTAAAATTTTTTAAATCAAAGTTAAATATTTTAAATCAAATCGATTTGAATTGATTTTTCGATTTGAATTGATTTTCTGATTTGAGTGGTTATTGTGATTTGATCAGTTATCCTGCACACCTACGTGATTTGCATAATTTAGGCTAAAGATCTAGCGTTTTTTTTTTTTTTTTTTGCCTGATAAATCGCAAGCACTTATTTATTTACAGTATATTGCAAGCCAATAAAGCAAAACAGCATTTTTTTTTTTTTTTTGGTTTGAAACACTTCGGTTGCCACCTAAAGCACTTAATGTTTGATAGAAAAAAAAATATTATTCGTAGATAAGTTTACGAAATAGAGTTTATCCCCTAACTATTCCTAGGATGTCCTTTTGCTATCCCATTGATTATATCAAATGTAAAAAAAATAAATTTATAGGATAACTTTTTTTTACTCTTATTTAAAAGAATAACCAGCTATTCTTATATTTTCTAAAAAATAAATTAAAAAATAACTAATAATTAACCATGATTAATCATAATTATTCATTTGATTAACTTTATTTTAAATTATTCTTTATAATTATAATTTTTAAAAATAAAAAAAAATCTCATATATATTTTTTTTATTTTCTATTTCAAACACTACCTTTAAGCTTAAAGGGTCGCTTTCGGGTTAAAAAAAAAAAATCGTGGTCGAATGACTCGAATCGTTGGAGAGCAAAAAGTTGCCATGCGTCTACTTCCGCATTATAACCAACCCATTAAACGTAAGCGCATCCTCTCTGCATGAGGAGGAACTGGACGGCAAAGATGGCGGGAGCGCGAGTAAACGAACATCGCATCATCATGATGATCTAAGCACGCCATCCACCTGGAACAGCTGCAGAACTCGCTTAGAAGACAACGAACAATCCTGAAAGGAAATACGCCCCTCTTTTCCCTCCACACAGCACAGTGCTCCCCCACCCGCCCAGACAATGTACGAGTCCGAAGCAACTAGGAATCTAAAATGACAAAAATAAAAAAGAAAATTCTCACACGCCACACTATGAAAGGCATCGAGTTCATGGAATCCCTCTCATTGCAAGCATTCTTTAGTCGCAAAAATACAGTCTTTTTTTCTTTTCTTTTTTTTTCTTTTTTTTTTTCCTTACAATCTTCATGAGCAAGCTTAAAAATATTTAGGTTAGAACGAAAAAACAAGTATTGGTATCTGATAGCAAAAGGCATGAAAATAACAATTTAAAGGACTTTGAAAATTTTGATGATAATCCAGGATAAATTTGTAAAAATTTGAGCAAAAGAATGTGGAACAAACAGGATACTTAGTCATCTTTTTGCACCTCGGCTAGTTTGAAATCATTACGTGCTCAGCACGCAGTGTACCTTGATTAATGTCGATCTCAAAACATTCTTCTAACTCCTAATTTTCTTACAAAGCATATTGAAAAATGCACAAATCCTCATTTTTCCCTGCAAGATGAAAAGATCACAAGCATGAAAATCACAAAACTATCATGAATCTTACCTCATTTTTTTAATTTTTTTCCCCATCAGATCCCCTATTATCATGAAAGTGAGGAAGGCTAACTCAAAAAAAAAAAAAAAAAAAATCAAACGATAGGTGACTTACACTTTGACCAGGCCACAGCTGTTTTCCTTAGTAATATGCTTTCCGTGGATTCTTCTGCGGTAGGAGAGAAAATGATCAGATACGTTTAGCGGTTGTCACACGTGATAACACAAACTGAAATAAAATGGGACTTTACCATTGGGTTTGGTCGATAACGGTAACCGAGCATCATCCGCTTCTTGTACTGCTCATAGATGTCATCTTCGGGTGTGACCTCGCCAGGTTGATGCGCACCAACACCTAAGTTATTCAACTTAACGTTGCCTGCCATCACAGGATCTGCACGACCACTCTTACCACTGCCAAGCCCCTCACCTGCAAGTTACTCAACAGAAAAAAAAAAAAAATATTGTCATGCAATGTGATTATGAAAAAAATACGTCAGTTTGCGGTCAAAAATAAGAAAGCCTTCACTTCAGCAAGGAAAAATGATGCATATCCCTTCCTATTTATGAATTAACAGTATAATTACCATGCCCATTTCAAGGATCCAAGAAACTTTCTAGAGCACAAGAAATAATTATCACCAGATTCAACTGGCAATATTGTAAGTTCTTGGCAAGAGCATTTCCCAACATGAAAAAGTGATTAATAGCTGCATTTTTGCAGCCATGAGGACATCCAAGATTCCGTGTCAGAGATAATCACCACAAGGTGAGATCTATAACCCAAAGTAATCTTGAAGTTGATTAGGTTTCACTTAGAAAGGCCAAAAGTAGCCTCTTTTAAGATTTAGACTCCATAAGTGGAAAGGATTAAAAAAAATATTCAGCAATAATTCCAAAAAAGCTGACAAGACAATCATTGATATGACCTTCTTTCCAGCCCATCTTGGATAAAAGCTTGTGTCCAACATTGTCGGCCTGAATTTTAGCCTTCTCTGCAGCCTCTCTAGCTGCTTTCTGCGCAGCAGCATCATTGCAAGAAACCATAAACTTCTCCAGCTCTTCTGGTGGAATGTAGTCACCCATGTGATGGCCCTTCTTGACAGGAGCTGCAAAAGCATGAAGAGAAGAAAATTAGAAGCCTCAAAATCTCTAAGTAATACTAGTGCCATTTACTTGAGAATCATGCGATCTAATCATTAGCGCTGATAACTTTCAATTAGTAGTCCTATATTTGAAAAAGGAGAGGAACTGGAGGAAGCTTTATCATGCGATTAAGTTTTGAACTCAACCATAAATTAGTCCCCTTTGAAGCGATGTTATTTGGCTTCTTAAAATAAGAATGGTAGCAAAAACAATTTTTGAAAAAAAAAAAAAGAAAAGAAAGTAAGACCTTGAAGAGAGGCAGGTGGTGGCATTTCATTTTTTGACTGCTTAGGTTGCCTCTTTCGTTCTTCTTGCGCAGCTTTCTTCATGTAAAATTCCATCATTGCTATAGGACCCACATCAAGAGGTCCGCCAGAATCACCTGTAACCAAAAGTTTCCATTACAATTTGCATTCAGGAGACAATATGGAGTAAAAGCTATCATGTTAGTGTGCCCATAGTAAAACCAATCAGATTGGTCCTAAGAGGATGATGGGGAAGCAACACAATGATCCGAACCATTGAATGTTACCTATTATCTTCAAATCTACTTACAAACAAAAGATCATCTGATTTTATACTCCTAGCTCATGTGTTAAGTTGCCAAAAATAGACACTTTAAATAACATGAAACAATACATATTTTTTAACCACTAGATTCATAGGCTAAAGATATGCAAACTAAATAGTAAATAGGGTAGGTTACAGCCTTTAACTTGAACACAGGTTCCCTCTACATCCCTTTGTCAACAAGCATGAAAGGTACCTTGAACCCTGAATCAAGCAAATCAAGAAGAGTTGCGTCTACAACATATGACAAATGTCATATCATGTCTACATGGGGTCATGGCAAAAATTATCCCATTCATATCTTTCTAATCATATTAAATCATACAACTTTATCCTTGAATCAAACCTTTAGATTTTGACAACACTAGCCAATCATCAAAAACCTGAGTATGACAGAGCTACCAATCCAAAATTTTATTGTCATGTGTCTTTACCAGGTTAACCAGGTTATGATAGAGTAGAAATTGAGGGGAAAAAACTTCACTGCAAATTAAATATAAGAAAAGAAAAGAGGGAAAGAATCTTGAAAAAAGAAGATAAAGCATGCTAAACCAGTGACCAACATCACGAATCTATCCTCCAGGATCTGAGATATGTTCTTACTGCCGATCAACATATAATTATTTTTTTCGGGGGAAAAAAAAAGTCTTTGTCATGGTTAGTCTTGTTAAGAACAGCTTAGAGAACGCTAGCCTTGAGGTCTGCTATACATGACCGAAGGTAGCTAGGTGAGATAAATATTATTGCCCAGTTCAGGATTCTCAAAATTTCAATCATCCAAGTTTGGTGCAACTCACAATGTTTCTGCTGGGTCACCTTGGCAAAAGAAAAGGTCAAAGCTTCAACAAATGGTATGCAACAAGCATCTAGGGAAATTATGCAATAAAGAAACAATTATGAAATACCTATTATGTTTAATCCCACAAAGAAGAATCGACCAACTATCCTTAATTTTGCAAAGGAAAATGATCCTCCAAGGGTCATAAATACTGTTAACAAAAAAACAGGATTATTTAATTATCTCGCTACCTCAAACAACACACAACTTAGTAGACATTCAGACAGAAGAACAGTAATAGCTTTCATGCTGTTTAATTGTGTTGGGATATCACTAAGCAAGAACATTTCTAAGTGCCTCTAAAAATGACAGCAACATTCAACTTGCAAGAAAAATCCCAGTCAGAGGCAGCTAATTCATGAAAAACTACATTACAACTAGCACAAAATGAAGTCTAACCGTTCTACAGATTTGTTCAAGTATGCAGATTGAAGCAATTAATCAAATAAAGTGAAGGGGTACCACTAGTCGAGAAGCTTCCTGCAGACGAAGGCTCCTCATAAGTCCCATATAATGCCGAAGCAGGAGTTTGGTAATTAGAATGCTGTTGGGAAATTTTCCTTTGAGAGCCACTTCTAGAAGTTGAAGCACTTGCATTACCTGTCAGAAAGAGAAGTTAAAGATCACCACCTAAATATATTGGTTTGCATTCAGGCCAGAATATTCTTTTCACCCGTCCTCAAATTGAAGAAGCAACTCAGAATTTGGAAAAGATTGAGTCCGGCATGGGCTACACTTACCAGCTTGTGATGCCTGAGACTCCTTGGACTGTGCAAGTGCCTCTTCCTCCTGAAGAAGCTGATACTCATAATATTTATAATCTGGACAGCTTGAATCAAACAAAAATCTGCAATGAACAAAATGTCAAAATAAAATCATTAACATAAAATAAAAAATCATAGTCTAGAGAATATGAAAGATTGCATCTCACACACAATGTCTCAGCCACTAAACATCATGTTCATTTAGGATGGTCCACTGAGAAGGTTTGGTGGATCTGTAAGTCTAAAAATAGCATAAAAACGCATATGAAGATCTGAAGTCAAAGTTGATCAACGTTCAAAGAATTATCACAGGATCAGTTGGGGCAGCCCCAACTCCACTTTTTGTGCAAGATCAAATGCTCTTAAAATAAGTTAAGGCAACCCCAAGTCCAACTTTTATCCACAACTGTCTCCTGGAAAAAAGACTGACAAAGTGTTCTGCTTCAGATGTATAGGCTTAGGCTACATCCTTGTTCACGTTGATATACATGAATAAGTATTAACAAAAGGACATGAAGTGATAATATAGTATTTTTGTGTACAATCATGTCACAGGTGAAGCCCAAGCAACAAGTTCCCAATAATCAGCTCTTGAGAATGGATCAAGGCTTCCCCCATACTAAAATCATGTCTCAGATTATCTAAGGCACTTTATGCCAATTCATTTAAGATTTGCTGCAATATAATCTAGTGATACATTTTCTCGATATAAACCCAAAGCTTCTTTCTTCCATGATCTATATATTACCATAAAAAAACACCTGAAGTCAAACCTGTCAATACTGCATACATAAATTAAAACTACGCTCTCACAGCATTTTAAATCTGTTAGCCTCCAATCACAACATTTTCTTCTTTAGAGTGTCCCACACCTGTCAAGGCACAGTTTCGCTAGATCAAGCACATCAAACACCAAAACCTATTTCCATATTCCATAATCACTCTATCACATGGCATGTGAAACCCAAGACCCTTCAGATAACTTGCAAAACCGGAGGAAATGCAAATTCCAATATATCATATTGACAAAGATTAGCTTCAATTAAACGAATAAGCATACACAAAGACAGACATAAGTATGCCCTCATGATTCCCATCAAGCATGTCCACCTCAACCTTATGAGATTAATAAGTATAAATAACCAATCAACCAACAAATCATGTTTAAGCCCATTTCTTCAGCAAATAGGACTCTTTTATCAGGTTCTTTGGATAGAAAGGAAAAAGACATACAGAGTTTAGAGTAAGGACAATGTTTTGTGGTAATTAAGATGGGAGTTAAGGCAGATAATGGAACATGGCTGTTAAATAGGAAGAGAGTGGAGGAAGGATTGTCGCTACTAATATGTAGAGTAGTCTTCACAAAGAAAGAAGAATTTTTTTTCCTTTTTTTATTTTGTGCCCCAGCGAGGGAGGATGGGGGTGTTCTCCTCANGGCCTGGCCGTGGCCTGGCCATGGCCGGCCACCATGCGGCCATGGGGGAGGGGGGCTAGGGGGGGTAGTTGTAAACTTTTTTTTGGCCTAGCCATGGCTTGGCCACGGACTATGGCTAGGCCACGGCCGATCGCAAGGCGGCCACGGCCATCCGCGGCCGTGGCCGGCGACAGGGGAAGGGGGGACTAGGGGGGGTTTAAAACTATTTTTTTGGCCTAGCCGTGGCTTGGCCACGGGCCATGGCCGATCACCAGGCATCCACGGCCGGCCACGACCATGGCTGGCGAGAGGGGATGGGGAGGGGTAGGGGGGAAGGAGGGGTTTACTTGAAACTTGGAGTCGCCTGCGAGGAGGTCGTGGTGACGGAGGGCCATCGAAGTGCCGTCAGAGGTGGGGAAGAGGGAGGGAGAAAGAGGGAGGGAGAGGCGCCGCTGGGTGGGGGGAGGAAGCAGGGAGGAAGAGGGTGGGTTAGGGCTTGGGGGATTTTATAAATTAGGATTAGCGACGCATGAATGCGTCGCTAATCCATCACTAATTAGCGATGCAATAAATGCTAATTAGTGATGCATCTATTGCGTCACTAATTGCGTCGCTAATTTGGCAATGTAAGACCGATGCATAATTGCATCGCTAAATAGCGACACATAAAGTATGGATCGCTAGATGCGTCACTATTTAGCGATGCATTGATTATGCGTCGCTATTTAGCAACGCAATTATGCGTCCCTAAATATTAATATTTATAATATTAATTTTATTTATTAATTATTATAGTGTATAATATTTAATATTATATAGTGATAATTTTATATATTGATATATTGTAATCTATGCCGCTCGTTTTGCTGGAGCCTCGGGATGACATGGGTGGCCGCGATGTTACATGTCCACTTCCTTCGGGAACCTCCCGTGGGCGGCGCTGCTGCCCCTTTCTGTTGGGAGAAATAATCCTGAGGCATGCATATTTTTAAAATTTGATAACTATTATCAATGCGGAAACTAATAGATTACATATTAATCTATCTAATATGCATCAAGATCATATCTTTACCTTATATATAGGATCGCTTGATCTAAAATATGCATGTAAATAAAATCATTAGAATCATATCTTGATCTTCAAGGTAAGAAGTCATACTTCTTGTCTTGAAGCATGCCTTAAGATCTAGGGATCATATCACTTACCTTAAGGGCAATAGGTAAATCTTTTATGCCCTGCAGCCATTCAATCGTCCGGCCTCTAGTATCATCCACGCGAAGCCCCGAATGATCGGATTCCGGGAATGCTAGCTCGCAAAAAACAACTTTGCTGATCTTGAATCCTCCCACTTGAATCTTCCTCCAAGATCCACCAAGCTTTTGCTAACACCAGAATCACCAGGATTTTCTATTCTAACTTTTTAGAATTTTCAATCCACGACATGTCGTGTGTTGTAGTTATCTGATGAGGGATGTCCTCTATTTATAGTCTCATTTTAGCCAGCCCATTGAATTCTAACATTTAGAATTCCGCCATTTGGTAAAAAGCAAAGAGACGCCGAACAAAGAGACGTGGCATTTGGTTAATTCCAACGTTCGGTGAAAACCAAAGAGACGTGGCATTTGGTTAATTCCGACGTTTGGTGAAAACCAAAGAGAAGCGACGTTCTGCTAATTTCGACGTTCGGTGAGAACTAAAGAGATGTAAATTCTAACACATAGAATTCCATCGCCTAGTTGATTCAAAGAGGCACATTAATTCCACTTTAATTCTAACACTTAGAATTCCGATGGAAATGGTTTGGAAAGGATTAAATTAATACATTAAATTCTAAATGAGAATTTAATCTCTCAGACATTAGTTATCTCATCATGTGAGATACTTATGCGAGAGGTTTGGGTTCAGGTTTTGGTTTAAGCTGATTTAAATTTATTGGACTGAACCTATATAGATCATGGTCCTAGCCCAAATCAAATTTGTCTAGTCCTGAATCTATTTAAATACAAATCAAGTCTAATTTCAAATCAATATTTGAAATTGATTAGTCCTTCTAATAGACTTAAACCAAATTGAATCTTATTCACTTGTACTTAACCCAATTGAGATAATTCAATCAATCAAATTGATTAATTAAATCATATACGATTCTCAATCGTTGATCAGCAAATAGATCATCCTAGGAAACTTCTATGCGTGTGACTCTCTAGGTTCGAACCTAAGCCGGTAGCATAGAAACAACTTTCTATACTAATCGATGTGCCCATCTAGTAATGGAACCCGATATCCAGATAGGTCGAAGAGTTGCCGAGCAAACTCCAAGAACCCTAAGAAACAGTTACTGTATAATTCATCCTTTTGACCACAAATGCTAAGGATGGCTTAAGAGCCTGTCAACTCTAAATAGCAAATCCATAAAGTGATTTCAATTTTAGTGATCATGTGACTTTCACATGAAGTGCCTTGGCCAAGGTCTTGCTAAATTGAAACACAAGCATTTCTCCTTTTAACGGGATAGGTCAAATTCCATCTTGATTCACAGCTGACTACCACAAGTACTTGACTGCACCCAGTAACCTTTCGTAGCTGGATTAGAAATCCAGGTGGTCCAGCACCTAAGTACAATGAGTTGCTTGCAAGTCACCGGTTGTGATCTTTAGGTCTGAAGGATACTTATACCTATATCTTCTCGGATTAACTCTTGACAGCAGAGTATCCGAAAATGAGTCACGTTCGGTAAAATATACTCCTACATTTTCACCTGTATGTCATACCAGTGTCTCTACACTCCTTGGTTAAGAGGACAACCAACAAATATAATATACAACATCCTATAATTAATAGTACTATGGCCCTGTCATAGTATATCATTTGGTCGCGAACTCTTTTAAGGACCTTCAAAGATAAAAACTCCTTTATCGTGAAGGAAGATGCTGAGGGCTTCATTACTATTAGGAGTTTTAAGAAGATGTTCTTGTAATGAATAAACTGCCAAATAACTTTTATTAATATATCAATTTATATACAATTTACATTAGCACAATCATCAAATGATTGACTTTAGGATACAATTTCCAACAAACTCCCACTTAGCCTAAAGCCACTCATTACAGTATCTAATACCCATCTTCAATTTATAGTCGTCAAACTCCTTGATGCTGAGTGCTTTAGTAAATGGGTCACCTAGGTTTTTCTTTCCATCAATCTTCTGAAGATTTATGTCACCTCGTTCTACAATCTCTCGAATTAGATGAAACCGATGCAGTATGTGCTTGGTGTGCTGATGTGCTCGTGGTTCCTTTGCTTGAGCTATGGCACCAGTACTGTCACTGTACAACAGGACTTGCCCATCTATGGAAGGTGCCACTCCAAGCTTGGAGATAAACTTTCGCAGCCATACAGCTTCTTTCGCAGCATCTGATGCAGCGATGTACTCTGCCTCACACACCGAATCTGCCACTGTATGTTGCTTAGAACTTTTTCGGCAAACAGCTCCACCATTTAGGATAAACACGAAACCGATACACTTTTGCTATCATCATGATCTGATTGGAAACTGAAATCAATATATCCAACAAGTTTCAAATCAGACTCTCTATAGACTAACCACTGGTCCTTAGTATTTCTCAAATATTTAAGGATTGTCTTAACAACTTGCCAGTGTTTTTCTCCTGGATCAGATTGGTATCTACTCACTACTCCTAGTGAGTATGCCACATCTGGTCTTGTACATGTCATGGTGTACATAATCGATCCCACTGCCGAAGCATATGGAATTCGACTCATACGTTCTCTTTCATTAGGAGTTGTCGGACAATCCTTCTTAGAAAGATGAATTCCATGGCCTATCGGAAGATAGCATTTCTTGGAATTCTCCATGCTAAACCTCTTTAGCACGGTGTCAATGTACGTAGATTGGGATAAACCAAGCATCCTCTTAGATCTATCTCTATAGATCTTCATCCCTAGGATGTATGATGCTTCTCCCAGATCTTTCATGGAGAATTGTGATGATAACCATGTCTTTATTCCTTGTAATGCAGGGATATCATTCCCGATTAAGAGAATATCATCCACATATAATACAAGAAATACAATAACGGAATCGTTAGCCCATTTATAAATGCAAGGTTCTTCTTTATTCTTAATAAAGCCATAAGATTTGATCACTTTATCAAATCGTATGTTCCAACTCCTAGATGCTTGCTTAAGTCCATAAATAGACTTCTGTAGCCTGCACACTTTAGACTCGTCTTCAGATATAAAACCTTCAGGCTGTATCATATACACATGTTCTTCTAAATCACCATTTAGAAAAGCGGTTTTAACATCCATCTGCCAAATCTCATAATCGAAGTGTGCTGCTATAGCTAGCATAATCCGAATGAATTTCAGCATTGCCACAGGAGAAAACGTTTCGTCATAGTCAATACCATAACGTTGACGATACCCTTGGCAACCAGACGTGCTTTATAGGTCTCAACCTTTCCGTCTGCACCTCTTTTCCTCTTGAAAACCCACTTACACCCTATGGGTTTTATCCCTTCGGTGGGTCAACTAATGTCCATACATTATTTTCCTTCATGGAATCAAGTTCGGATTTCATGGCATCAAGCCATTTATTAGAGTCAGTCCTTTGCATAGCATCCATATAGGTGATCGGATCCTCGTTGTTCTCATCGAGTTCAACAGGATCATCGTTCTGGACCAAGAAACCTAAGTATCTGTCCGGTTGATGTGGTACTCTACCAGATCGCCTTAATGGTGCATCTAAAATGGGTTTTGAGTTTGATCTAATCAACTCAGATTCTAAGGGTTCACTGGTTTGTGTTGTTCCTTCTACTTGATGAACTTCCTCAAGTTCAACATTAGAGCTATTTGTTCCTTCACTAAGGAACTCCTTTTCAAGAAAAACTGCTCTATTACTAATGAACAACTTTTGTTCTTCAGTATTGTAGAAGTAATATCCTTTGGTTTCTTTCGGATAGCCGATAAAAAATATTTGTCAGATTTGGGTTCAAGTTTGTCTGATTTTGCACGTTTCACATAAGCCGGACACCCCCAGACTCTCAGATAGGTGATAACCAGTTTATGTCCATACCACATCTCATGTGGAGTTTTAGAAACAGACTTACTTGAAACCTTATTGAGAATATGACAAGCTGATTCTAATGCATATCCCCAAAATGATATTGGCAAGCTTGCAAAACCCATCATGGACCGAACCATGTCTAACAGAGTTCGATTCCTCCTTTCCGACACACCGTTATGCTGCGGTATTCCAGGAGGAGTCCATTGGGAGAGAATCTCATTCTCCCTTAAATATGTCACAAAGTCATTGGAAAGGTATTCGCCTCCTCGATCTGATCGAAGGATCTTAATACATTTTCCTGTTTGTTTTTCTACTTCTTTATGATATAGTTTGAACATTTCAAATGATTCAGATTTATGTCGTAGACATAACCGAACCTAGAAAGGTCGCTTGTAAAAGTAATGAAGTAGTAATATCCACCTTTGGCACAAGTGCTCATTGGTCCACATACATCAGTATGTACTAGACTCAATAGCTCTTTGGCTCTTTCACCTTTTCCAGTAAAAGATGACTTGGTCATTTTACCAAGAAGATAGGATTCACAGGTAGTTAATGATTCACAATCATCAACTCGAAGGATGCCCTCCTGAGTTAACCTGTTTAATCTGTTCTTATTGATATGACCCAGCCGATGGTGCCAAAGATAAATGTCTGTGACATCAGTTGTTCTAGGGCGCTTACTTGATTGTACACTACATTCACAGGCTATATAAATGCCATTAGATAAATGCCCAGTCATTACAGTGACTCCATTCATAATGATATTCAAAGTAACATCCTTTATTGAAATTTCATAATTACTTTTGGCCAGAAGGCCTACAGAAATTACGTTCAACAAGAACGTTGGGCAAAAATGATAATCATTTAGTATAATGACATTTCTATTGAAAACTATTTCAAGAACTCCTAATGCCAGAACTGGAACTAATCTTCCATCGCCGACATTAAGGAATCTTTCATTGTCCTCAAATCTTCTAGTGACCTGTAGTCCCTGCAATGAATTGCAAATGTTAAAAGGACTCCCGGTATCCAATACCCAGGTCTGATTATCATATACAAAAAAATTACAAGGTGTTATCATATAAATACCTTGTTGAGCAACATCTTGTCCCTTTTTCTTCTTTGGCCTGTTTTGATCAAGTGTGGCAATGTAAAGAGGACAGTTCCTCTTCCAGTGCCCTTGCATCTTGCAATGAAAGCATTCAGCTTGACTTTTATCAACTTTCTTCTTCTGCATCTGACCCTTATAGATGTCCTAGCATGTTGCACCTTTTTCTTATTCTTTTTCTTCTTCCTTTCCCAAAGGGTTGACGCCCTACCTTAGATCCTTCAACCACATTAACCAAACCCTTAGAGAGCTGGTTATCCTTCTCAAAGTTCTGTAACAACCCCAACAAACCGTGGTAGTTGACTGCAGGCTTTGTCATTCAAAAATGAGTAAGGAAAGGTCGGAAGGATGGAGGCAAGGAATTCAGGATCACATCTTTTCCCAACTGCTCATGTAGGGGAAAGCCGAGCTTGCTTAGGAGTTCTATCTTCTCGATCATGTACAATACATGATCAGTGACAGGAGATCCATCCCTCATTCGAGCATTAAAAATAGCACAACTAGTCTTGTGCCTTTCAACGTCGTCAGGTGTGCCGAAAGATTCATTCAACGCTTGAATGATTTCTTCCGGCTGAGCATTCTCGAACCGGCGACCGAATTCATCATTCATTGCTGCTAGCATGATGCAACGTATGCTAGTTCTATCATTGAGCCACTTCTGATAAGTGTCTTTCTCAGAACTTTGGGTGTTTGCATCAGGTATCTTTGGTGCAGGATTATTCAGAATATATAGAATCCTCTCATGCTCAAGGACGATCTTAAGTTTTCTGAACCAGCTATTGAAATTGGAACCATTCAACTTGTCACTATCCAATAGGGACCTTAATGATAAATTAGTGGCCATGTTCTGCATAAGGAAAAACTAAAGTTTATTAGTATATAAATTGATTCAGTCTAAAGACTTGGACTTTAGTCTAAAGATTCTTCACTATTTTGTTCAAATTGGCAGCCTCTACACCCCAATTCGAAGAATTATTCTTAATTCTTTAGTGGGCACTAAGATCTACATAGACTACATACAGGCCCAAGTGAAGCTTGGCCAACCCATATGCATCTAAGAGTAGGTTCAAAACCAATTGTTTCCCCAAACAATTCTTAGTGTTCAGTTTTGCCCCATGTTCCTCTTCAGCAGGCATGGAGTGCCTCCACTGAAAGTTCTGGTTAGGTCCAACCATTAAATGATATAATCAGTGTAACCTATCAATAGACAACCAAGCCCGAGTGAAGCTCGGCTCACCTGACTGTCTATTTAATAGTTACGCTGACTTATCATATAATGAATGATAATTCGATGGTTGACAAGCACCAGGCATGGAGTGCCTCCAATGATTATCAAGACATCGACTCATTATCACCCACCTTAATGGGAGGCTATGATCTAGTTATCATATAACTATTTCATTTTAAGGACCTAATAATTTTAGAGGATTTTAATAATCTGAAGACAAATTGACTAATCAAGTTCTCCCACTGAATCTATGAAATCGGTAGAATGAAACAAGATTAAGTCAGGTTAAGTGGCACCTAAATCAGTCAGACTGATTTCCTTACAGGCATGGGTCAACCTGAATCAGGTAAATGATCTGAATCATAAATGGTTCACCATATTGACCAGGTGAGTAAGATCGATGGGAGGGATATGCCATTAACTCGTTAAAGACGCATCAATACGAGTAGCTCCCAATTAAAAACCATTCGATCGTTGATCCTAGAGCAACTTGCCAACTCACCTTGACATCATATGGTTAACCAATTTTGATTTGACCATCTAAGAGATTCATGCTCAACCACGGAGCCTAATCTACTTCCATTTGGTTTAATCAAAGAGAAGGACATGATCAACTACAACTATTGTTTGATTTAGAGCATTCTTAACCTAATCTAATTAATTTAGATTTGATCAAATACTCTTTTAGTCCAGTTGATTTAAACCTTAGGGTCTAACCCTTTATGGACCCGATTTAGCTAACCCAAATGATTAAATATATTTCATGTTTAAATGTCATATATTTCAATCAAGCATAACTTGCATTATGTTACTACTCATAATTCCTATATTTAGATCATATCTAAAAATATTGAATCAATATTTGACATTCAAATAAAACTCTCATAAATATTTGTATGTTTCATAACATAGACATCAAGCCATCATATCTCATATCTATGTTTTTATACTAAACATGCAAATATCATGCTTTTATACAACATCAATATGTATCAATATAAAACATCTTTTGAGAGTGAGTGTAATCTATGTTTTGATGCCAAATCAATTTAAATTATATTTAGATTAAGCATCAATGATAAAATAATTGCACAACAATATGTCACAGAATACCTCATTGAATGGGTAATTTGGATTTTTAATCCATCTGTGACGATATGGCCTTGTGATCAGTTTTAGCCATAATTACACAATTAATAAGAACATTAATTTACATGCAATAAATTAGATCAATACGAAACCATTGCTCTGATACCATTTGTTGGGAGAAATAATCCCGAGGCATGCATATTTTTAAAATTTGATAACTATTATCAATGCCGAAACTAAAAGATTACATATTAATCTATCTAATATGCATCAAGATCATATCTTTGCCTTATATATAGGATCGCTTGATCTAAAATATGCATGTAAATAAAATCATTAGAATCATATCTTGATCTTCAAGGTAAGAAGTCATACTTCTTGTCTTGAAGCATGCCTTAAGATCTAGGGATCATATCACTTACCTTAAGGGCAATAGGTAAATTTTTATGCTCTGCAGCCGTTCAATCGTCCGGCCTCTAGTATCGTCCACGCGAAGCCCCGAATGATCGGATTCCCGTGAGTGCTAGCTCACAAAAATAACTTTGCTGATCTTGAATCCTCCCACTTGAATCTTCCTCCAAGATCCACCAAGCTTTTGCTAACACCAGAATCACCAGGATTTTCTATTCTAACTTTTTAGAATTTTTAATCCACGACATGTCATATGTTGTAGTTATCTGGTGAGGGATGTCCTCTATTTATAGTCTCATTTTAGCCAGCCCATTGAATTCTAACATTTAGAATTCCGCCATTCGGTAAAAAGCAAAGAGACGTCGAACTAAAGAGACGCAGCATTTGGTTAATTCTGACGTTCGGTAAAAACCAAAGAGACGCGGCATTTGGTTAATTCCGATGTTCGGTGAAAACCAAAGAGACGCGACGTTCTGTTAATTCCGACGTTCGGTGGGAACTAAAGAGATGTGAATTCTAACACATAGAATTCCATCGCCTGGTTGATTCAAAGAGGCACATTAATTCCACTTTAATTCTAACACTTAGAATTCCGATGGAAATGGTTTGGAGAGGATTAAATTAATATATTAAATTCTAAATGAGAATTTAATCTCTCAGACATTAGTTATCTCATCATGTGAGATACTTATGCGAGAGGTTTGGGTTCAGGTTTTGGTTTAAGCTGATTTAAATTTATTGGACTAACCTATATAGATCATGGTCCTAGCCCAAATCAAATTTGTCTAGTCCTGAATCTATTTAAATCCAAATCAAGTCTAATTTCAAATCAATATTTGAAATTGATTAGTCCTTCTAATAGACTTAAACCAAATTGAATCTTATTCACTTGTACTTAACCCAATTGAGATAATTCAATCAATCAAATTGATTAATTAAATCATATATGATTCTCAATTGTTGATCAGCAAATAGATCATCCTAGGAAACTTCTATGCGTGTGACTCTCTAGGTTCGAACCTAAGCCGTTAGCATAGAAACAACTTTCTATACTAATCGATGTGCCCATCTAGCAATGGAACCCGATGTCCGGATAGGTCAAAGAGTTGCCGAGCAAACTCCAAGAACCCTAAGAAACAGTTACTGTATAATTCATCCTTTTGACCACAAATGCTAAGGATGGCTTAAGAGCCTGTCAACTCTAAATAGCAAATCATAAAGTGATTTCAATTTTAGTGATCATGTGACTTTCACATGAAGTGCCTTGGCCAAGGTCTTGCTAAATTGAAACACAAGCATTTCTCCTTTTAATGAGGATAGGTCAAATTCCATCTTGATTCATAACTGACTACCACAAGTACTTGACTGCACCCAGTAACCTTTTCGTAACTGGATTAGAAATCCAGGTGGTCCGGCACCTAAGTACAATGAGTTGCTTGCAAGTCACCGGTTGTGATCTTCAGGTCTGAAGGATACTTATACCTATATCTTCTCGGATTAACTCTTGACAGCAGAGTATCCAAAATGAGTCACGTTCGGTGAAATGTACTCCTATATTTTACCTGTATGTCATACCAGTGTCTTTACACTCCTTAGTTAAGAGGACAACCAACAAATATGATATACAACGTCCTATAATTGATAGTACTATGGCCCTGTTATGGTATATCATTTGGTCGTGAACTCTTTTAAGGACCTTCAAAGATAAATCCTCCTTTATCATGAAGGAAGATCCTGAGGGCTTCATTACTATTAGGAGTTTTAAGAAGATGTTCTTGTAATAAATAAACTGCCAAATAACTTTTATTAATATATCAATTTATATACAATTTACATTAGCACAATCATCAAATGATTGGCTTTAGGATACAATTCCAAACACTTTCTCCCCTCCTCCGCCCTCAGCGGCGCTTCGATCTCTTGTCGCAGGTTACCTCCCTGATGGCCGATCGGGGGGTCAGGCTTGGCCTTGTGCCACTCCCGTCTTCCTCCGAAATTTGAAGACGGGTAGGGGCCTACCATGGTGGTGACAGGTGATGGAGAATTATGGTTCGGTTTAGGAGAGGGAGCCTGAGAAACGACTACCACATCTAAGTAAGGCAGCAGGCGTGCAAATTACCTAATCCTGACATGGGGAGGTAGTGACATTAAATAACAATACTGACCGGCTCTTCAAGTCTGGTAATTGGATTGAGTACAATCTAGTACAATCTAAATCCCTTAACAAGGATCCATTGCATGGCAAGTTTGGTGCTAGCAGCCGAGGTAATTCCAGCTCCAATAGCGTATATTTAAGTTGTTGCAGTTAAAAAGCTCATAGTTGGATATTGGGCTGGGCCGGCCAGTTCACTCCATGGAACGGTGTGCACCGGAGGTACCACGGTGTGCCCAGGTGGCTGACTATAAGGTCCTACCCAGGACCGACGCTGCCTTCAGTCCGATCCATGCCTTTGTGCTGAAAATGCAACCTAAACCCTAAAAACCCTAAACCAACAAATGATAACCCCTAAAACCCTAAAACCCTAAACCCTAAAACCTAAAACCCTAATCCTAAAACCCTAAACCCCTAATTAAACCCTAAAACCCTAAAACCCCTAGAACCCTAAAACTATAAAACCATAAAACCCTAAACCCCTGAAACCCTTAATCTCTGAACCGTGAATCCCTGAACCCTTAAACCCTGAACCATTGAACCCCTGAACCCTTAAACCCTAAAACCCTATTTAGCAATGCATTAGTGTGTGTCACTATTTAGCGACGCATTTTAATGCATCGCTTTTAGTGATGCATTTAGCGATGTATTTTAATGCATCGCTATTTAGCGATGCAATTATGCGTTGCTAAATATTAATATTTTATATTAATTATTATGGTGTATAATAATTAATATTATATAGTGATAATTTTATATATTGATATATTATAATATATGCCACTCATTTTGCTGGAGCCCTTGGGATGACATGGGTGGCCATGATATTACATGTTCGCTTCTTTCGAGAACCTTCCGTGGGCAGCACTGCTGCCCCTTTCTCCCCTCCTCCACCCTCGATGGCGCTTCGATCTCTTATCGTGGGTTATCTCCAAAAGTATTTGCATAATTCTACTAAGAAAGAATATGAAAAGAATCAAGCTTTTAACAGAATGACCATACTTGTATGCATCAAAAGTGCTAAATCCCCTGTTGGGATGTCGTTTTTTCCTTTACTGATTCCTTGACTGATTGGCGATATATAGCACAAATAGCTTCCATGCAGAGCTTGAAATCCTCTAGAATTGAAGAAAGCATATCTTCCTCATAGTCCTAGTTCATAGTTTCCTTTCTACAATGATTCTTAGCAAAATCTCCATTAGAAGCTAAATCAACAGCTTCTCTTTCAGAAGCGTCGTCGAATCCAGCATCATATATTAGCAAACCTTTATTCTTTAGCTTTGTAGTAGGAGTTTCCTTCTGCTTACCATTTGTTCCTTCAGATTGTTGGATTTAACATGAAGAATTCCTTAAAGTAGCCAGGTTTCCTTCACTTTTTTTGTAACAAAAAGAAAGATTCATGAAAGAATCATCAAGCATTCACTTCCTTCCTTCTTCCCTTTAAGTCTCTTCCTTCTCCCCTAAACCCCTGAAACCTAAAACCCTTAAACCATGAACCCCTGAACCCTTAAACCTTGAACCCATGAATCCCTGAACCGTGAAGCCCTGAACCCTTAAACCCTGAACCCCTAAACCCTTAAACCCTAAAACCCTATTTAACGATGCACGCTAATGTGTCGCTAAATAGCGACACATTTATATGCGTCTCTGTTTAGCGACTCAGCGATGCATTTTAATGAGTCGCTAAATAGTAACGCATTATTGTGTCGCTAAACAGTGACGCATTAAAATGCATCACTGTTTAGTGCGTCATTGTTTAGCGATGCATTTTAATGTGTCGCTGTTTAGTGATGCATTAAAATGCATCGCTATTTAGTAACGCAATTTTGCATCGCTAAACAGTGATGCATTAAAATGCATCACTGTTTGGCGATCCATTTTAATGTGTCGCTATTTAGTGATGCATTAAAATGCATCACTATTTAGGGACGCAATTTTGCATCACTAAATAGTGACGCATTAAAATGCATCACTGTTTAGCGACGCATTAAAGCTGTTTAGCGACGCATTAAAATGCATCGCTATTTAGCAACAGAAATTTTTGAATTTGCTAAATCCGTCGCTAGTTAGCAACTAATTTAATGCATTGCTAAATTGCATCGCAGATTTCATGGGTCACAATTGCATCGCAATTCTATCGTTATTTTATGATGAATATTTGCATCGTTAAGTTGCGTCACTATTTCATGAATTTCTTGTAGTGTCTTTTTATTTCCATATTTGTATTTACTTGGGCCCCAAGTCTCTTATCCTATAAAAGAGACCATCTTATATAAAAAAAGGATCCAACCTTTCAATCAATCAATACAATTAATCAGTTATTTTGAGTCATATTTTCTTTGTGTTCTTGTGTTCTTGCTTCTGTGCATGCCTGCATCCAAGCCGCCCGACCTTAAACCCTAATAGCCACCTTCTTGCCATCCACTAGTGGACGCCAAAGACCCTCAACCGCCCTACCTCCTCCACTTCTTCTTCATCTCTTTACCTTTATTCTGATTTTCTCTTTTCTTATTAGCCCTTGTATGATGATCTTGCAGATCCCTCAGTAGCCATGAATCTAGGATTCAAGGTGATTATCATACAAGTCAGCGAATACTTGGCCGTAGATCCGTAGGCTCGAGGCTTGGTCATGTAGGGCGCATCCGCTAGGCAGAGCAACCCCTTTAGCACTTCGATCTTTTCTTCATGCCAGGTACACCCCCTCTAATCTACTTGTAACTTTATTGAAGGAGAGCAAGCCCTACCAGGGCTTCTTAGCCTTGGCGATCTTTCTTCTTTACTTTTCTGTGGAACTATTTTGCGTGCGGAGTTACTGTGAGTTTTCCTGAATCCCTCTTAGGCTATTACTTCGAGAGACTAATCAACTGCAATAATTAATCATATAAAATTTACTTGTATGCGAATCGGTCCTGCATCAGGATGGTCTCAAAAGGCATAGTTATCAGAATCAAACCGAGCCGGCTGGTTGCACCGATTGAACCGGGATCCGAAGGCCAAGTTGGTCCGGTTCTAAGATAAAACTGGATGTGTAAGTGACCCTAAATAACTCGGTCAATCCATCCGATTCACCCGTGAATTGGTCAATCCTGCCCGAACCGGATGGAGTCATGGGTTTTATTATCATGTTAACCTTAATTTTTTATTAAAAATTAATTTTTATTAATATAAATATATATTATATTAAAATAATAGATCGATGGTTCAACTAGTGACCCAACGGTTGAACTAGTGACCCGATGAACTGAGCCCTTGGCTGGGTCAATGTTCGGGCCGAGTCTGACAACTATGTCAAAAGGTACATATTGCAGTATACCCAATCACATAAGCCTTGATTGAGTTTGCCATGCCATATTTAATGACTTGGGATCCTCAATCAAAAATGCCGCTTAAGAAGGTGGTGTTTGAGCTTTATCACCCAAGTATCACGCATAGTTGTCAGATCCGGCTTGGATATTGACCCGGCCAAGGGCTTGGGTCACCGGATCACTGGTTCAACCGTTGGATCATCGGTTGAACCATCAATTTAATTATTTTAATATAAAATATATTTATATTAATAAAAATTAATTTTTAATAAAAAAAAGATCAACATGATAATAAACTTTAATATCTAATGCCATACAAAATCGGTTCACGAGTGAATCGAACAGGTTGATCGGCTCATGAGTGAGCTAGATGGATTGACCGGGTTATTCTGGGTCTCTTCCACATCTGGTTTTATGTTAGAACCGAACCGGCTTGGCCTCCGGATCCCCGTTCAACCGGTCCAACCAGTCCGGTTCTGATAACTATGGTATCAAGGTCTCTCCCAATGTATAATTACTATGGGTTTAAATGAGCGCCTTTGTATTAGATGTGGAAACAGTCAACAGCTGCAACTACTCCAAGTCTTCCATGACTTAGAACTGGTCCCAGTACCATTCGTCAAGTTTGGAACCATTAGTCCAAGCAAATTCATTGTGGTGGGGAAAACAAGAAGCCATCAAATTAATATTGTTAAGGACTTTTGCCTTCATTCTTCAGTATTGGTGCCTGAAACTTGTTTTTCTGCTCTCATTTTCCAAGAAACAATTCAATTAGAGGTCAATTTAGTGGTTGGTCACGGACGGCAATGGAAGATATTTTTTTGCTTTGCTTCGAATCACTATAAATAATCCCTTCTGCTTTATCTCACAGCAAGTTGCTTCATGGATCCAAAAGGAACCCAATTTCTTCTTTTGTTCTTTATTTTTCTGTGCGCTCAAGGAAGCAAATTTAATGGAGATTCTATCCCAGGCTGCATACCGATTGAAAGGACTGCGCTTCTTGAGTTCAAAGAAGGCCTCCAAGTTCCCACCAACAGACTATCATCTTGGGTGGGTGAGGAGTGCTACTTGGGAAGGCGTGACATGTGACAACCGGACTGGCCATGTTGTCAAGCTTGATCTCCACAACCCACACTTGCTCTCAAACAATGGGGATCTTCGTCATGACAGGTGGTCCGTCGGAGGTGAGTTGAGACCCTCCTTACTTAATCTGAAACGCCTAAATTACCTTGACCTGAGCATGAACAATTTTGGAGGAATTCGTATCCCGGAATTCTTGGGCTCATTCCATCAGCTCAAATATCTGAACCTCTCTACAGCTGGTTTGGGTGGACTAATCCCCCACCAGCTTGGGAATCTATCGAGCCTACAATATCTTGACTTCTCCAATGACCTTGATGGCAACTTAACAGTTTCATTCAATGAAATCAGCATTGACAATGCCCGCTGGATTTCTCATCTTTCTTCTCTACGATATCTCAACATGGATTCTGTGAATGTCGAAGATGGTGCTAACTGGCTGCAAGCACTAAACATGCTCCCTTCTATTGTTGAGATAAAGTTATCCGGTTGTGACATCCGCACCATTCCACTCTCTCTTTCACATGTGAACTTTACTTCACTTTATATTCTTGACCTTTCTTATAATTCCATTGATTCGGAAATGCCTGGTTGGCTGTTCAACATAACTAGCCTTGAGTGCCTATATCTCAGCGGAGGTTTTACCCGGGTTTTCATTCCACCAGCAATTAAAAATTTAGCTTCGCTCAAGGAACTTGATCTATCCTTTATTGGATTTCTAGAAGGCAAAATCCCTTCTGAACTTGGGGGTCTATGTAAGCTGAAGTATCTAGACTTGTCAGGCACTAATATTAGCATAAAATTGCATGAAATTGATGAAGTTTTTTCTGGATGCATCCAACGCAGCTTAGAGACTCTAAAAATGGTGAGCAGCCAGGTTAGCGGTTATCTACCAGATTGGTTGTCTGAAAATTCAATTTCTGGTCCTATTCCCGCATCACTTGGAAGACTGTCATCACTGCAACAATTAGATCTTTCCATTAATAAGCTGAATGGTACTCCTCCAAGAAGTCTTGGAAGATTGGCAGAGATAGTTAAGTTGGGCCTTGGCTACAATTTTTTGGATGGTGTCATATCGGAAGAACACTTTGCTAATCTCACCAAACTGAAGGATCTAGATTTGTCAGATAATCAATTAATACTGAAGATAAGGCCTGATTGGATCCCCCCTTTTCAACTTCAATCATTAGGTATTGGTTCCTGCAAGCTGGGACCTCGATTCCCAGCATGGCTACGGACGCAAGAAAATATTTCCAATCTTTACATGGTTAGCACAGGAATTTCAGACACCATACCAGATTGGTTTTGGAGGACATTTTCTCGGATAGAAATATTGGATATCTCCAGCAATGGAATCAGTGGCAGTCTACCAGATCTAACAGACTTCATCAACCTTTCTTATTTTGATGCCAGTTCTAACTACTTTGAGGGTTCTTTGCCAAATTTTCCTTCTTCTGTGACTCTATTATTTCTATATATCAAACAATTCATTTTCAGGAGCAATCCATCTTGGCAATGGCAAAAGCATGCCTAGTTTGCAAGCTCTCTCCCTTTCCAGAAATAAATTAAGTGGTGAAATTCACTCATCTCTTTGTCAGCCCGACTTGTATGTTCTTGATCTTTCAGAAAACCTCTTGGTGGGTGAGATCGCTAATTGCTGGAAGCGCTCTTCCCATATCATGGTCATGGATTTTTCAAGCAACAACTTATCTGGAAGCATTCCTCCTTCATGTTCATCACCGTATCTTTGGTCATTGCATTTGAGTAACAATAATCTAGCAGGAGAATTTCCTTTATCCTTGAAGGGTTGTGAGGGTTTGGTTACTCTTGATCTTGGACAGAATGGATTCACAGGTACATTACCTACTTGGATTGGAGAAAGTTTGCTCTCTTTGAAGATCTTTCGCTTGCGATCAAACAAGCTTGTTGGAAATATTCCTTCTAATCTATCAAGACTAAGTGCTCTTCAAATCCTAGACCTTGCTTGTAACAATTTATCAGGAACCATCCCTTTGAGCTTTGGAAACTTTACTGCCATGAAAGTGTCTCAGGAGCATCATAGAACCATTTTATTTGAATTTGATTCTTGGTACGAGGAAAACATGGAGTGAAATAAAAGGAACATACATCGAGTATGGCATATTGCTTCCATATGTGATCATTATGGACCTTTCAAATAATAACTTGTTTGGAAGGATACCAGAAGAATTGACTAGCCTTCTTGGAATAGTGAGCTTAAACTTATCTGGAAATCATTTGATAGGAGAGATACCTGAAAAGATTAGTGAGTTGCATTGGTTAGAGTCACTTGACTTGGCAAGAAACAATCTTTCTGGCAGAATTCCTTCAAGCATGACTGCCCTAACCTTCTTGAGTTATTTGAACTTGTCATGTAACAACTTGTCAGGAAGAATCCCATCAGGTAATCAGTTTGAAACCTTCACTGACCCATCTATTTATGCCGATAATCCTGGTCTTTATGGGTTCCCATTAACTCAAAAGTCCAAAGATGAAGAGACAAAGGATGGACAAAATGATAATGCCATGGATGAAGAAGGATCTGAAATGAAGTGGGTTTATTTGGGCATGGGGCCAGGATTTGTGGTCGGCTTTTGGTCGGTTTTTGGTCCATTATTATTCAACAAGAGATGGAGAGAAGCCTGTTTTCGATTTATAGATAAGGTGTATGATATCGTTTACGTAGCCCTGGCACTGGCTTTCATCAAGTTTAAAGAACACTATATTGGAGCTCGTGGATGATCATTTGTAACCTTGACCTATGTTTGCATAATTTTTTCTTTTCTTTCTTTTTTTTCCCAAGGAAAGTGTTTGTAGTAGTTCTTCAAAATGTATTATATGTACTCAAACTCTTAGCTACTCACATGCCCACTTGTACCTGCACTACTCTAATTTAGTAGTTTGTTTCAAATTAATGGACTTATTTTGTAAAGAGATGACTACTAGTCAATCATAGATTGGGTCTATGAAATCTAGCACAAGAAATAGTGTAAGGAAAAAAAATGATTTCCCCACCCATCAATCCGGCATGAGTATTCAATGAAGTAAAATCAAAATCTTCATTCTTTTTAGATCAATTCTTTCTTTGGTGAAGGATGCTCGTAATGTACTAGACAATATTTATGCAGGGAGTGCAGATACATCAGATGCATATTTTTTGGCAAAGAGGATAACTGGCACAAATGCCACTATTTTGTTATAACTGTTCTGATAAAACAAATTGCACTAGAAGAAATTCTAAAGTGATGAACTTCTTGTTTTGTTTCATTGGACAAGAAATTCTTCAATGTGAATATACCAGAATCTATAGCCTAATATACCATTTATAGATTTTCTATTGAAGGTGGTCTGCTTGAAGTTATTTTTGTTGTAGAAATGCACCAATGGCAGCTATATAATTCTTCTTTTGTTTTCATGAACCTGATTTTTTAAAGATTTGTATAATTCGTCATTCATTGCATTTAGAATATGGGTGTGTTGATTTTCTCCTGTCATACTTCCCTCTACCAATTTGTTTTGAGAATATCATTATATTTGAATTCCACCTATACAATTTTTGTTCTGGCAAATGAGCTTAACAATGATGTCAAGAAGGATATCGACAAGGGGTTACTTGTTGACAAGTTTGAAGATCATGCATGGAAGGAGTTGAGGCTCCATCCTCTTCTAAGGTTTGTAAAGTTTCTGCTAATCTCTTGTTCAAAAATATTATTTTGTTTGAGCATTCAAGAGTAAGGCAATGGATTATGCTGTAGGACATCTTTACTGCTTTCTTTGCTAATAGATAAGATTATCTTGAATCTCATCTATTTGATTTTCAGTTCCATTATCTGGCTGCATTGTTATTTCTCCTACGTGCAATGGCTTAGTTGGTCAATTTTAATTCATTCTTTCATGCACTTGTATTTCAAAACATATTTCAAAGGTCCTATGCTAGCATCAGAATGGAAGAGAAGAGGTGCGTGCACTCAGCCATTTTACTGTTGCCCAAAAACTTGAAGGGGGGTATATTTCCAATGGGTCTCACAAAGGAAGTTTCTGAGATATTCAAAAGTTGGAACAAATGTTTTGGTGCTAGAAAGTAGGTTCACCACTTTTGCTATCTTTTATGCCCATTCTTTTGTTGCTTTTCTCGAATGTCATTTATACTACTGGTTTGCATTCACTCAGGTTGGTTTTTTTGCATCTGCTACGGTGAAAGAGCCTTGTTAAATTATTTGATGATTGAACTGCACAAATTGGATAGTGATGTTTAGTTGGGCACAATATTTCAGGCATCGACCTTGATGTTCTTCTCCACCGAGCTCACGTTTGGCTATTGTATGAAGCTTATCATCTTAACTAGTACTCCTCAATCCAAAAGTTACATGTTTGGAAGCCCCTATTCCCATTATCAAATTGATCGAGTAAATTTATGTCCAAGATGGTAGGCAATGGACTCAAAGGTACATTACTGGACCAGCATTTTTGAGCTGTAATTGTTTCATATTATCACAATTTTGAGAAAAGACTTGGGCATGGCCCAAGTCACTTTCAGATATTTGGAAGCTTTAATTCTTCAATTTTAATTATTTTTACTGCTTGCTTTCTCTGAAACGTCCTTTTCTCATGTGTACTCTGTTTATGTAACTAGCCTCTCTCTTTATGCATTATTTATTTTGTTCTTTCTCTGGTGACTAGCTAACAAGAAGAATGCATATTTCTGTCAATGCAGGCTTGCAAGGTGCCTAGTAGCATGTTGTCAAGATTGGTTGCCTCAAGTACTCTGTGATGCCAATGCTCTTTAATGAAATGTTCTTATGGATCTGGAGCTAGTCCAGGAATCATGTCTTGCATTGCAGGTCGGCTCCTATGTGATACCTCTCTGTGCTCACGAGACCTTTGGAAGGAAGTATATTAGATTTAAAATTTCTATCATGGAAGGCTTAGTTTGCTTGTTTGTTTTCCCTCTATAATATTTGTGGCCCTCTTGATGTTAGTTATTCTTTGACCCAACTTGCAAAAACACAACTCAAGGAGGGAAATTTCTTCTCATGAAATTCCTGCCTACTCTGCTTGGACTCAGCAATTTGCAACTATATGCTAAGTGGTGATTTCTTATTTGGAAGTAGGTTGAGTTTGCTGAGACCGATGCCTGGCTATGTCAGGAACTTAATGTTTCATTTGAGCATTCTTCCCCTTACTCGGTAGTTAACTAATATCAGTGGCCATCTTTGGAGCAAAACTCCTCAGGTATGTTATCATGTGGTATTGATCAGATAAACTCATCTGGAGCTTAGCCAAAATACTGTTTACCACATGCGACACCTTCTGCTACACCTTGTGTTGCATGCGATGAAGAATTAAACACCACAAAGCGGAAACTAAATGCTGGTGTAGATTGTGAGGATGTTGATGACTTAAATGTGAAAGATGCTTCTCTAGATAATGATTCCCGACACATTGATCAAGGAAAAGGCAAGAAATTTCTTGCCTACTCTGGTGGCTTGGTTTTGGAACCTAAAAAGGGCTTATATGACGAGTGTATATTTCTCCTGCACTTTAATAGTCTTTATCCTTCAATTATTCAGGTATTTTAGCTTTTTAGATATAAAATTTCTATGAAGTTTCTAACACAGGTGCCTGCTAATCTAGCAAGGTGTTTCTGCTCTTGAGAAATTATCTGAATAATTTGTAATTCATGATTTATTTTGCAGATTCGGGGAATTCTGTTATATGTTCACAAGTAAATTGCGAATTGATAAATAATTTGCAGATAATTTAATGGGTCAAGTTGTCAAGAAAACTTCAATAATTTTAAGAGACTTATGAATTAGGTTACTTTGATGATAATTTAGGAATGTTTGCATTTTTTTTTGAGCTTGTTGCGGAGATCATATTCAATTAATGTTTTAAAAATGATTTGCTGCTACCTAATGTTGTCCACAACTTTTATGCTTTATTTTGTTAAGCTATATGAAGTATTTTATTTTTTGATTTATTAAGAGCTATATGTATTTATATTAATCTTATAACATAAATCTTAATATTGACTATAGCATTATCAATTTTATTAAATCATATTTTTTCTAGTACACTACACAGTTCATTGAATTATACTGTTATGTTAGAGTAATGTTACGTGATCATATTATTTATATATTATATTATTTTTTATAATCTTCATCCTAAAATTGTTAATAATATTTTGAAATCATTCCTGATTTTTCTTCTTGATAATCAAGTGTGACCTAAAAGGAAAACTAAATTAGAGAACCCACGCACAAAATTACATATACGTGACTACTCTTAGGAGCATCACATAGCTTTTTCAGCAGCTAATATTTCGGCATGTGTATACGAAACAACAGAGGAAGAAATTATTTTCATCTTTAGAGAGACCCCAAAACATATCCGGATAAAGACTCAACTCCTCGTACTATTGCTAACTAGTCCTTGCTTATAATTAAAACTTTCATTTTTTTTTCTTTTAATCCTTGGAATGAAGAAAAAGAGCCCATTCCATTTCAGATAAGGCATGAACCTTGGCACTAACAGACCATCTTCATTGATGAGCATTTACCGGTTAGCAGAAAGTGTGAAATTAACAAATAATAAATAGGTGGTCTTTAGGATGAGATGGGTCTTTGCTTCAGCTGATCAACTAAATTTCTTTGAACTAAAAATTAAGCATTTTGAAGAAACTTATGCCATGGAATTACTGAATTTAGGCTTATGACTGCATAATGATGCCTAGTTTTTAAATTTTGGCGTTTAAACAAGGAAATACTACTGACATTCCTAACTTCTACAGAAATTAATTCCATGAAGTCAAGTCTTTCTATTTTTATAATATCTAAACTAAATAGAAATTAGTTTCTTGAAGTCTAAGTCTTTTTATTTTAATTTTGCTACAATGATAACGTGTCTAACAATTAGAATTAATTCTTTGAAGTCGAGCTACTCAATTTATATAATGCAAAAGCAATGCGGTTTTTTTCTCCTCTCAAAAAGTTTTATTTAAGCTAATAAATATTTAAAATATCTCTACATTATTATCACAGACTTTTCCTTGATTAAGCACGATAGCGTACTACAATCAGCTGAACAACCCATGTTGTAATAGTCCTTTTAGGTTCAGATTGAGCTTGCTCGACTGCCATTTGTAATGATTTCAGTTCTCAATCAGAAAAGCTACTTAAAATGTGATATTAGAGCTTTATCACCTTGTATACACATCAAGATCTCTTCCAGCATTTGATTGATGTGGGAGTAAATAAGCATTTGTAAAAGAGCTCATATTTGATGCGAAAAAAATCAAAAACTACAACTATTCAAGTCTTCTGTGACTTGACTTGAAGCTGCTTTTGGTAGCATTTGTCAAGTTTTAAACCATAAGTTTAGCAAAGTCATTGTAGCGTAAAAAGAAGTCATCATAAATATCACATAAACTTTTGCCTTTTATTGTTCAGCATTTGTGGTTGGAACTTGCTTGTAAAGCTTCTGTATAGAAATAAGTTTTTAGAAGTCAAGTCTTTTCATGTTAATAATGTTACAATAATAAAGTGTCTAACAATTAGAATTAATTCTTTGAAGCCAAGCTATTCAATTTATATAATGCAAAAGTAATGCAGCATTTTTTCTCTCTCAAAAAGTTTTATTTAAGCCGGTAAGTATTAAAGTATCTCTATATGATTATCACATACTTTTCCTTGACTAAGCATCGATAACGCACTACAATCAGTTGATGGGCAACCCATGTTATCATCTTTTTAGGCCTAGAATTGAGCTTGCTTTACTGTCATTTGTAATGATTAAGTTCTCAATAAAAAAGCTTCTTAGAAGGTGATATTTATGCTTTACCATCTTGCAAACACATCAAGATCTCTTACAGCATTTGATTGATATGGGAGTAAATAAGCACATGTACATGTGCTCATATTTAATGTGAAAAGAATCAGTAACTACAACTATTTCAAGTCTTCCCTGACTTGAAGCTGCCTTTGGTATCTGTTGCCGCCATCACTTTTAATGAGCGTCAGGTGAGAAGAAATCTTCACGGGCTTTGAAGGAATGGCGGGACCCTCTCCTCCACTCAGGAAAGTCCCGGACCGGTGGCTCCGGCGGGGACCCTCCGACGCCCAAGTTAGTGATTTGGGGAACAGGGATTAATTCTCTTAATGATGAGATAGAGCTTGAGCCCCCTACCTTAAGGACAGGAGGCTTTTATACCTGTTTGGGACCCCTCTTACCCTTCATTCGTAGTGGTCGAGTCCCTTTTGGACGGTTGTTGATTTTCGGTTTTCAACGTGCCACAAAGAGCGGTAATGGGACTGAAAGTGGGGGGGCCACACCCGTCGTTAGTGGCGTCAGGGGGAGGCACATTCATGGCACACGTCGTTGAGCACGTTCGTGGTGAAGCAACTTCCCATTCTCGAGAGAAGTGGGCCACGTAGCTTGAACATGGATGACCGTCACCGAGGTCGACACGAGGCCGACGCCGAGGTCGACACCGAGGCCAGTCGAGGCCGACGCTAAGACCGTCGCCAAGGTCGACCAGAACGCCGAGGTGACACCGAGACCGACGCCGAGGTCGACACCGAGACCGACACCAAGCCAAGATGGGTCACGGCTGACATGGAGATCGAGATGGGCCGAATCCGACGCCGGGGCCGAAGTGGGCCGTGGCCGACGGTGAAACCGGCACCAAAGCCTAGACGGGCTACGGCCGACGCGGAGGTCGAGATGGGCCGAGTCCAACACCGGGGCCAGAGTGGGCCGTGGCCGACGAAACTGCACCAAAGCCTAGATGGGCCGCGGCCGACGCAGAGGTCAAGATGGGCCGAGTCCGATGCCGGGGCCGGAGTGGGCCATGGCTGATGCTGAAACCGGCACCAAAGCCTAGACGGGCCGGCCGATGCGAAGATCGAGATGGGCCAAGGTGGGCCCAATGCCAAGGGATTGGATTACCGCCAGACCCGTGATATAGGGCTCATGATCCCGACCTCTTGCAGGTCATCTGGCCTGATCAGCCACATCAGATGCCCCCCCTGCCCCTGAGCTGGTGTCACCGTCTAAGTGAAAGGGGCATTGAATCATTAGTGGATGATCCCCATATCGCATTGAAAGGTGTCCGCACATGTGTCCTTGATAAGACAGCTCCTTTAAGACGATAGGATCGTGGGGCATCATCATCTCCGCATCCTAACCGTCAGATTCGCCTCGAGGCTAGAAAGCAGTCCGGGATCCTTGAAATATTGGCGACCATCATTGAGTCGTCAAATCATTGGCACTGATACATTCTCATTGGTTGGAGGTTTGGTCTACCGTGCGCCCGGAGCATCGCCGCAAAGTCCTCTCAATGAATAGCGTCCGCGTGGCCGGCGCATCGGGCGGAACGATTTTGAAAATGCCGATAAGAAATATATAAGCAAGGACGTGCCCTAGCTTCAATTTCACCTACTGCACAGAGTTTCTTCTTCTTCCAGCCTGAGAGCCTCTCCAATTTCTTCTTCTTCATCTGCCCAGGTTAGTTCCCCATGCCTTCTCAGTCGCCTTCTTCTAATTCATCATCTCGGTCCTCCACAAACCAGGTCCCTCTGCCTCTTAGGGCTGCGGCCAGGGAACCGGCTGTTAGGAGTCCACTGGTAACTGTAACTCCACCTCCTAGGGTAGCTTCGTCTTCTAGGGCAAGTAGAGGTTCCCCCGAGGGGACCGTCTCCACGGTTACTTCTGCCGACCTTGCGGCCTTTAGGGCGGCCTATAGGATACCTGAAGAGGTGCGACTGATCGCACCAAGACCCAATGACAGGGTGACCTCTCCCCTCGGGGGGTCGCCCTTTATGAGGAGTTTTTGAAAGCCGGTCTTCATCTTCCTCTTCACCCTTTCATCATCAATCTCCTTGATAGGTATAACTTGGTCCCGGCTCAACTAGTTCCCAACTCAATCAGGGCCATTTGTGCCTTCTTAGTGTTAACCCGCCTTCAAGGTCTCCCAAGTAACATCTCCCTCTTTTGTAGTCTCTACACCATTCGGGCTCAATCCGGTTGGTGGTTATTTGCCCCCCGGCCAGGTAGAGCCCTTAGGCTAGGTCTCCCTTCGTCCATAAAGGGGTAGAAATCCTGATTCTTCTTCGCCGAGGTGGATGGGGTAAGAAGGGAATGGGGCACGCCCAATACCGAGGCTAACAAAACATCTCGGTAGTACCGAGAGATCAAGAAGCCTTTGATCTTCTCCTGGCAACCGAACTCCATCATATCGAGAGCTATTGTCGAAGGACAACCTCCGACATGCCGGCATCGCTCCCGATGACGGTGAGAGCCTCTTTGAAGATAGCATTTTTCTTTCGCTCCCCTTTCTCTTTCTTCTCCCCCTTCTCTTTTTTTTTCAAGAGACATCGGTTTTCGTGCAGCCATGAAGATCACCATCCCGATCGAGGCTTTTCACAAGGCCGCTGTTAAGAAGAGGAAAGGGCAGAGTGATGGAGCCGAGGGATCAAGGAAAAGGCCTTGGTCCCGATCGCCACCTGCGCCCCGGGACGTCTCCAAGCTTCCTACGCCATTGCCCCCTCCCCGTCGATCCCCTATACAATCACCACCGCTGCCTCCATGATGGTCTCCTACTCCACTGCCGTCGCGGTGATCTCCCACACTGCTACTACTGTCGAGCCTGTCGATCTGACCATGGGTATGCCGCCCGAGGAGTCGAGGGCCCACATCGTCCCATCAACCGAGTGCCCTGATCCGCTGACTACTGGGCCTGTCCCGAGGGAAGCGCCTCAGGCCAGTAAAGGGGCATCGGTTGATAAGAGGCAGAAGGCCGTTGTGGCTACGAGGCCCGCAGCGCCACATCCGAGCCCACAGGAGATAGAATGGGACCGTTTCCTCGCGGCCATCCCTTATGAATCACCCCCACCTCGCCGAGAAGCTACTGTCGGCGGCATCCACTCCTGCTATTCGGGAGGAGATCATGCGGACCAACTCCCGAGTCCTATTCAAAGACTGCTATACGACCATGCTCCGGGTAAGCAGCTGTTACATTCTAATCCTGTTCGTTTTCCATATGTTTACTTCGGGTAATTGACATCAGCCTGGATGTGCAGATGGTAAATATCTTCAGTCATACCCAAGCTCTTGTCGCCAGTGGGGAGCGTCGGCTTGATTGCTGCTGACGGGAAGCTTTCAAGTACCGGGACTGGGCTATGAAAGCTGAAGATGCTCTCAAGCTGACTCAAGCTGGGGAGGCGGAGAGGCTCGAATAGTCCAGTCTCAGGCGCGGGCCGAGGTGGCAGCAGCAGCAATAGATGTGCAAGGTCCTCAAGCGTGCTCTCACGACCAAGGGGAAGTTGATGGCCGCTGAGGCAGAATTGGTTGATGTCAAGGCCCAGCTCAAAGCGATGAAGTCCTAGCTGAGATCTTCCGAGGAGAAGATTGAAATCACCGAGGAAGTGGCTCGCTTGGCTGACATCAAAACTGCCGAGGCCGCGGAGGCAGTGAAAGCCGCCGATAAGAAGTCAGCCGAGGCTGAAGCGGGCCCGGGCCGCTGAGGAGAAGGTGGCCGAAGTGGCAGAAAAAGCCGTGGAGAGCTACCGAAATTCTCAAGTCTTCGTCAAGGAGGTGGCCAAAGCGGCGGAGAAAGCCGTGGAGAGCTACCGAAATTCCCAGGTCTTCATCAAGGAGGTGGCCGAAGCGGGGGCCTACCTTCAAGGTTTTTATTGCTGCTGAGACAAGGCAGTGAGGGTCTTGGGTGTTGAAGGCCTTAAAGACTTAGAACCTGAAGAAGAGACCTTGAGGGCGAAGAGGTCAACCAGGGTTCCGCTCCGGCCGACAATACTACCCCCCCAGCCGACACCGCTCCAGCAAAGAACTGAAGTCCCGCCTGCGGTCTTGGCTCTCTTCTCTTTTTTTTAAAAAAAAAACAATGTACTCAGGTCCGACTATGGTCGGCATTTTGTAAAAGCTTAGTTGATAAATGAAAAGAAAACATCTTTTGACATTTGTGTTAGAATTACCGATCCTTTCCCTTTTTTCAACACTATCGAGGCTTAGCTTCCCAAGCCGCTAGCCCGCTGTGATCCATTGGCGTATGTAGGAGTTGCGTAGAATCACACCAACCAGGTCAAAATAGGGTTACTTATAGCTAAGTTAGGGACGTTTTGGGATTGGTATGCACTGATCCCTGACCACCGACGTCAGGCTACTGACGAGCCAAACAGTCTTGTGATCCCGATCCTTCGGCGTTATTTTGTTGAGAGGCCTTATGATGTTGCCTTGCCAGCATTTTTCATGTGTCATTCCACCGATAGGCATTTAGAGCGGTACTGCGAGAGTGATCCGATACCGTGCCAGGGAGCCTCCTAACCCCGAAGGGCGACCCAATAGCGTCACAACTAGGCTCAGGGTCCTTCCAACCCAAAGGGTGACCTAAGGGTGCTGTGACCAGGCTCAGGGTCTTTTCAACCCCAAAGGGTGACCTGAGGGTGCTGTGACCAGGCTCAGGGTCTTTTCAATCCCGAAGGATGACCTGAGGGTGATGTGACCAGGCTTAGGGTCTTTTCAACCCCAAAGGGTGACCTGAGGGTGCTGTGACCAGGCTCAGGGTCTTTTAACCCGAAGGGTGACCTGAGGGTGCTGTGACCAGGCTCAGGATCTTTTCAACCTCGAAGGGTGACCTGAGGGTGCTGTGACCAGGCTCAGGGTCTAACGCCGGAATTCGGATTCTGCACCAACGCATAAGTCGGGATTTGGTGCTGACGCTACAGTCGGGCTTTGGCGCCGATGCAGGAGTCGGGCTCTAGTGCCGACGCAGGGGTTGGGCCTTGGTGCCGACGCTGGAGTTAGGCTTCGGCCACATTATCGTAGGATAGAAAGGCAATGCGAAGTGATGCATAAGAAGTGCATTTTTTTTATAAGATTGAAGAGTGGGGTATTCAGACCTACAAGCATTCAGTTGAGCACATCACTAGTAGTACCGGCGAAGGTTTTGGAATTCCAAGTTCGAGGGAGTGACCTCCCATTGAGCTCCTCGATTTGGTAAGCTCCTCAGTAAAGGGCCTCCACGACCCGATAGGGCCCCTCCCATTTAGGTGATAATTTTCCTTCCTCTGTTGGCTTCGAGACCTCGGCCTTCCGGAGGACCAAGTCCCCGGCACAGAACGTCCGGGGTCTAACGCGGGCATTGTAATACCTTGCCGCTCTCTATCGATAAGCGGCCATCTTGATCCGTGCTTGATCGTGCGTTTCCTTGATGAGATCCAAGCTGGCCCTCAGTTGGGCGGAGTTGTCCTCCTCATTGTAGGCTTCACTCAAGGGCTGGGGACCCCGATTTCTACTGGAATGACGGCCTCGGATCCAAAAATAAGACTGAATAGGGTTTCGCCGGTGGAAGTTCTTGGAGTTGTATGGTAGGCCCACAGGACATGGGAAAGTTCTTCCACCCATCTTCCTTTAAAGTCATCGAGCCATGTCCGAAGCCCCTGAAGAATAGTACGGTTAGTTACTTCAGCCGCCCCATTGGTCTGTGGGTGTACGACGAAGGTGAATCTCTGATTGATTCCTAACTCGCTACAAAATTCTCTGAAGGGGGCATTATCGAACTGTCGGCCATTGTCTGTGATGAGAGTGTTGGGAAGTCCAAAATGGCAAATTATGGACTTCCATAAGAAGGTTGTCACTCTTGTTTCGGTTATTTTAGCTAGCACTTCGGCCTCTACCCATTTGGTGAAGTGGTCGATAGCGACTAGCAAAAACCTTCGTTGACCGAAGGCAGGGGAAAATGGTCCCAAAATGTCTATCCCCCATTGGGCGAAGGGCCACGGAGCAGAGATGGGACTCATGTGAGAAGTGGGCTGCTGCTGGACGTTGGCGTGCCATTGGCAACTGTCACATTTTCGCACCAGTTTGGCCGCATCTTTCCGCATGGTGAGCCAATAATAGCCTTGACGAAGTGCTTTATAAGCTAGCACTCTGCCCCCCAGATGGTTCCCACACGTGCCATCATGAATCTTGCGGAGAATGTAGTTGGCCTCAGCAAGACCGACACACTTGAGGAGGGGATACGAGAAGGACCTCCGGTACAGGCGTCCATCCATTATCAAAAATTTGGAAGCTCACCACTTGAGGAGTTTGGCCTTGGAAGGGTCATCGGGGAGGACACCATCGGTGAGATATTGAACATAGGCGTCCATCCAAGAAGGCCCCTGCTCAACCGGCAGAGCCTCCTTTGCCGCCTCAATGCTCAGGGCTAGTAGATGCTCCACGCAAGTCCTCCCCAAGGTCTCGTCAGCCGATGTGGTCAAGCAGGACAACACATCAGCCCGGACATTCTCTTCCCTGGGAATATAGCTGACACAAAAACGGGCAAAGAGGAGGGACTCTGACTGGACCTTGCCCAGGTATCGGGACATGACAGGGTCCCGAGCCTCATACTCCCCAGTGATTTGCCCCGAGACGAGTTGGGAGTCGGTATACGCTATGAGATGCTCCACTTTAAGTTCTCTGGCGAGCCTCATCCCGGCCAACAAGGCTTCGTACTCAGCTTGATTGTTCATGGCAGGGAAGGAAAACGGAGGGCATACTCAATCGTTACACTATCGGGGCCGGCAAGAATGATCCCGGTGCCGCTCCCTTGGGAGTTTGAGGCTCCGTCCACATGGAGGATCCAATCCCTCCTCGTATCCATGGTTGGTGCCTCTAGGGGCTTCATCGGAGCTTCTCTGTTCTGTTCATCAGTCCAGGTGCATTCAACTAGGAAATCCACCAAGACCTGGGATTTTATAGCCGACCTTGGTGTGAAGGTCAGGTCGAATTCTCCCAACTTGAGCACCCACTTTTCCAGCCGACTGGAGGTATCAGGGCAAGATAGGATCGTCCTCAGGGGATGGTCCGTCAGTACCACAATTGAGTGGGCTTGGAAATAAGGCCTAAGATGTTGAGCCGACACTATTAGCGCGAAAATAATTTTTTTGGTTTTGTTGTACCTGGTCTCGGCGTCATGGAGCACTTTACTGGTGTAATACATCGGCCTCTGCGATCCCTCAGCATCTATCCGAATGAGGACAGAACTGACGGCCTCCTGAGAAGCGGCCAGGTACAAAAAGAGGTCCTCTCCCTTCAGGGTTTCGACAGTAACGGCGGAGTCGATAAGAATTCTTTAGTTCCTCAAAGGCCCTTTGGCAGTCAATCGTCCATTCGAAGGCGTTGACTTTTCGCAAGGCCTTGAAGAAGGGAAGGCACCGTTCTGCCGATCTGGATAGGAAACGACTCAGAGCTGCCAGCCTTCCGGTCAGGTGTTGGATTTCCTTTTTATTCACCGGCAGCCTCATGTCTAGGATATCTTGGATCTTATCTGGGTTTGCCTCTATCCCTCGTTGCGTCACCATGAATCCCAGGAACTTGCCCACTGCAACCTTGAAGACACACTTCCGGGGATTTAGCCTCATCTGGAACCGATGAAGATTGCTGAAGGTTTCCATTAGGTCAGATATATGGTCGCTCGCTCAGACGCTTTTGGTCAGCATGTCGTCTACATATACTTCCATGTTATGCCCGATCTGACTTTCGAAGACTTTATTCATCAACCTCTGATAGGTAACCCCGGCATTTTTCAATTCGAAAGGCATGACTTTATAGCAGTAGATTTCCTTCTCGGTCACGAAGGAGGTGGCTTCTTCATCTGAGGGCTCCATTCTGATTTGGTTGTACCTCGAGAAGGCATCCATGAAACTGAGAGTCTCGTGACCAGAGGTGGCGTCCACTAACTGGTCGATCCTGGGGAGTGGAAAGCTGTCCTTGGGGCAAGCTTTATTGAGGTCAGTGAAATCGACACACATCCTCCAGCTTCCATTGGCTTTCTGTACCATCACCACATTAGCCAACCAGTCAGGGTAATGGATCTCCCGAATGTGGCTAGCGGCGATCAGTTTGCATACCTCCTCGTCGACGGCTTTCTGGCGCTCGGGGAAAAAGCTTCTCTTCTTTTGTCGGGCTGCCCTACAGTTGGATTTGATGTTAAGTTTGTGAGTGATTACTTCGACTGGTATACCTGGCATGTCGGTCGGCGACCATGCAAAAATATCAGAGTTGGCTCGGAGGAAACTGAGGAGCCGGCTCCTGTCCTCCTTGGGGAGAGAGGCCCCGATTTGGACGGTTCTCGTTGGGTCCTCTCCTAAGGGGAAAGTCAATAGATGTCCCGCCAGTTCCCCCTTCTTCTCGGCCTCTCTCGGGTCTGTCAATTCAGGAGTTGGCGAGGGGTCTGCCGACTGAGGGCTAGGGGCCTTGTGATAGCAGAGGGGGATCGGGTTCCTTTCCCCCTGCATCTTCCCGATCCTATGACGGGTGGGAAACCGCACAAGTAACCTCTTCGTCGAGATAATGGAACCCAACAGATTTAAACCTGGCCTACCGAGAATAGCGTTGTATGCCAGAGGTACTCTCACCACCAGGAACTTCATGAAGATCGTGCTCTGGCGGGGTGAAGTTCTAGCCGTGGCGGGAAGAGTAATTTATCCCTCAACTTTCACCGCATCTTCGGTGAAGCCCACGAGAGGCATCGTCACTGGCTGAAGGGAATCCAAAAGAAAATTCATGCAAACAAATGCCTCATACGTCAGAATATCAGCCGAGCTTCCGCTATCAACTAATATTCTTTTTACATGATGTTTAGCAATCGTCATGGATACGACGATGCTTTCATCATTTGGGTTATCTACCACCTCTAAATCCTTTTCGAAGAAAGGGATTGCAAGGCTATCTCTCTCACCCCCCCCCCCAGGTCTTTTTGAAGTGCCACCCGCTCCGTAGGAGATCATTGCCACAATCTTCTCAATCGGGGTGTTATCAATATTGGCTTGCTGAGCGGGTGGCACCGAAGGGCCCGGTGCTGCTGGATTTCCTCTCCGGACAAACTGACCGATGTGGCCTTGCTGGATGAGCTCCTCTATAGCCTTCTTCAGCTATCGGCAGTCTTCCATGTCGTGGCCGTGATCTCGATGGAAACAGTAGTACATATTTTTATTGCGAGGAATTCCAGGCTTTAGGGGTGCGGGACGCTTGAGTTAAGGTTCACCCTCAATTTTCATAAGAATGTAAAAAATCGGGGCTAATAGAGGGGTGTAACGCTCACCTACAGGGGCGAAAGTCCGTGGCCGACTGTCCACCCGATGAGGCGGCTCGGGCTTTTTGGCATGAGACCCGCTAGACTCTGATCGAACTTGCTTTTTGCTGGGGCCTTCATCAGTTTCCCACCGAGAGGAGTCGGCCTCATCAGCGCGGATATATTTCTGAGCTTGACTCTGCAACTCTACATACGAGCTCGGGGGCTTCTTGTCTAATGAATACGTGAAGCGGAAAGGGCGGAGCCCTCGCTTCAAGGCCAAGGTGGCCACCGAGTCATCAAGGTGATAAACCTCCATCGCTGCCTCTTTGAAGCGGGCAACGAAATCTCAAAGAATCTCTCCACTCTTCTGTCGGATGGCAAAGAGGCTGTCGGCCACCCGAGGGATCCGTCGGCTCGCGTTGAAGTGGGAGAGAAAAGCTTTCTCTAACTGTCTGAATGAACTGATACTGCGAGGAGGTAGATGGGAATACCAAGCCCTCGCAGCCTTTCGTAGGGTGGCTAGGAAAGCAATGCATAGAAGAGCATCCGAAGCCTCCTGGACCTGCATGTGCACCTTATAACTTTTCAGGTGGTTCAGGGGATCAGTAGTACCGTCGTAGGGATCTAGCTGAGGAAGGCGAAATCGAGAGGGGACAGGTTCTTCCATGATCCGCCTAGTTAGAGGGGGGCGAATGTCATACTTCGCCTTCGATTGATTGGTCAGTCGTCGGCCGAGCTCCTTCAAGCGCCGGTAGCGCTCTTCCAGTCGCCTCTCCGCACGGAGGTGAATCCTCTCGCCTGTGGACTCTTCCCCTGATGAGGTAGAAAGGGGATGAGGGGACGATCGGTGTTGACGGGCTACACCCTTCCCTGGGGCCTGGCCCCAGGATCGTCGGGGAGAGGGACTGTCAGAGGATCTCCTTTCTGCGAGGGCATCCCGACGGCGGTGAGCCTTCCGTCAGGAATGTCTTCCACAGGTAGACTATTAGCTGGGCTGTGCCGCAACTTCTTCCAAGGATTGGGGTGGCGGCAGAGGTTGAGTGGCCGCCGATTGTTGTTGGATTTTCCGAATCACCGCAGCAAGGGACCGCACCTCCTGAGTGAGGGCGGTGACCCTATCACCTTGGCATGGTGGTGAAGGATGAACCGGCGGGAGGGCCTCTGGCTGCTCGGCCCTCACCTGCTGTTCCCCAGCCATGCTGGTGGAAGCTTCTTGAGCACGAGTTACCACCATTTCTTCTTCGGGGTTTAGGAGGAATAGGGAGCTTGCTAATTCGCGTCTGTTACTTCCTTCTCTACACGCCTTGCTGCCCACCCCCCTACCTGGCGCGCCAATCTGTTGCCGCCATATCACTTTTAATGAGCGTCAGGTGAGAAGAAATCTTTGCGGGCCTTTGAAGGAATGGCGGGACCCTCTCCTCCACTAAGGAACCTGCAAGAAAAGTCCCGGACCGGTGGCTCCGGCGAGAACCCTCCGACGCCCAAGTTAGTGATTTGGGGAACAGGGATTAATTCTCTTAATGATGAGATAGAGCTTGAGCCCCCTACCTTAAGGACAGGAGGCTTTTATACCTGTTTGGGGATCCCTCTTACCCTTCATTCGTAGTGGTCGAGTCCCTTTTGAACGGTTGTTGATTTTCGGTTTTCAACGTGCCACAAAGAGCGTGTAATGGGACTGAAAGTGGGGGGGCCACACCCGTCGTTAGTGGCGTCAGGGGGAGGCACGTTCATGGCACACGTCGTCGAGCACGTTCTTGGTGAAGCAACTTCCCATTCTCGAGGGAAGTGGGCCACGTAGCTTGAACGTGGATGACCGTCACCGAGGTCGACACCGAGGCCGACGCCGAGGTCGACACCGAGGCTAGCGCCGAGGCCGACGCCAAGACCGTCACCAAGGTCGACGCCAAAGTCGACGCCGAGACCGACGCCGAGGTCGACACCGAGACCGACACCAAGGCCGAGACGGGTTGCAGCTGACATGGAGATCGAGATGGGCCAAATCCGACGCCGGGGCCGGAGTGGGCCGTGGCCGATGCCAAAATCAGCACCAAAGCCTAGACGGGCTACGGCCGACGCGGAGATCGAGATGGGCCGAGTCCGATGCCGGGCCAGAGTGGGCCGTGGCCGACGCCGAAACCGGCACCAAAGCCTAGACGGGTCGTGGCCGATGCGGAGGTCGAGATAGGCTGAGTCCGACGCCGGAGCCGGAGTGGGCCGTGGTCGACGCCGAAACCGGCACCAAAGCCTAGACGGGCCGCGACTGATGCGGAGATCGAGATGGGCCGAGATGGGCCCAACGCCAAGGGATTGGATTATCGCCGGACCCCGTGATATAGGGCTCGTGATCCCAACCTCTTGCGGGTCATTTGGCCTGATCAGCCACATCAGTATCATTTGTCAAGTTTTAAACTATAAATCCAGTCATTACAGTGTGAAAAGAAGCCATCATAGACGTAGACTTGCCTTTATTTTCTTGGAAGCTTCTGCCCTCATTTTTCAAGCGGACAAACGTAGACTTGACCTTTCATGAGGAGAATGCGAGCCTCATGGGCCCTATCCTTGATCCACATATGATTGATGGTGGCCACCATGTCCAAAGTCCACGGTGACAGCAAGGTGGGGTGTCTAGTTGGGACGCGGTCGCAGTAGAATGGATGATGGAGACGGAGGAAGTCCGGCTCTACGTAGGGAGCAAAAGATACATCGGAAATAACAAATATATCGCAATTCCTAACAGTGATAGACAGCTGGACCGCAGTGAACCAGAAAAAAAAAAAAAAGGGTTGCGAAAGACTAATTCAAAATTAGGTTTTTTGAGTTAGTGTTCTCAGCCAGCGCTGCAAATTTTTCTTTTATGTAATTAATATTAATGCTCTATTTTATATATCATGTTAATATAATATTACATTGGATATTATTAAGCCATATTATACAGTATAATTGTTATACTATTCTATTATATGTTATTATAATATTTTATTACATTACTTTATATTATGTTCTATTATATATATATTCCTTGTATAATATTAGTTTTCATATACATCAATACAATATTATTAGCCCAAGTGATAAAATAATATTATGTAATGTGATAATCAGCTAATGGACAATCCATGTAATAGTGCTTTTAGGTCTTGGATTGAGCTTGCACCTGTTGCCATTTGTAATGATTTCAGTTCTCAATCAAAAAAGCTATTTAAAAATGTGATATTGGAGCTTTATCATCTTGTATACATATTAAGATCTCTTCCAACATTTAATTGATGTGCGAGTAAATGAGCACCTGTACAAGTGCTCATATTTGTTGCAGAAAATTCAACAACTACAACTATTTCAAGTCTTATATGACTTGAAGCTGCCTTTGGTAGAATTTGTCAAAATTTTGAACTATAACTCTAGCAAAGTCATTGTACGTTAAAAAGAAGTCATCATAAATTTTGCACAAACTTTTGCCTTTAATTTTCAGCATTTGTGGTTGAAATTTGCTTGGAGGCTTCTATATAGAAATTAATTTTTAAAAATTTAAGTCTTTTTATTTTAATAATGCTACAATAATAATGTGTCTAACAACTAGAATTAATTCTTTAAAGCCAAGCTATTTAATTTACATAATGCAAAAGCAATGCAGCATTTTTTCCTCTCAAAAAGTTTTATTTAAGCCAATAAGTATTCAAAATATCTCTATACGATTATCACAGACTTTTTCTTAACTCAGCATCGATAACGCACTACAATAAGCTAATGAGCAACCCATGTTATCATCTTTTTAGGTTTAGAATCAAACTTGCTCTACTGTCATTTATAATGATTTAAGTTCTCAATCAAAAAAAAAAAAAATTAAAAGAGCGCGTGTAAACACATCAAAGCTCTTGCATCATTTTATTGATATGGGAGTAAAGGAGCACCTATATAAGTGCTCATATTTAATGTGATACAAGTATCTTAAATATAGTTATCAGAATCAGACCGAATCGGCCGATTTAATCGATTGAACCAAGACCCGAAGGCCAAGTCGGTCTGATTTCAATATAAAACCGAATGTGTAAGTGATACAGAATAATTCAATCAAGCCATCCGATTCACCCATGAACCGATCAATCTAACCCGAACCGATTCAGATCACGGGTTTTATTATCATATTAATCTTAAATTTTTTATTAAAAATTAATTTTTATTAATATAAATATATTTTAAGCTTCTGCCTTCATTTTTTAAGCTTTATTTATTAATGGACAAACGTAGACTTGGTCTTAGCCTTGAGTCATATGCGAAACGACGCGCAACATAGATCACGCGCAATAATTGCGCGCCTGCAGCTGCGCACGTTTAAAAATAGTTTTATGATGGCCACCATGTCAAAGCCCACGGCTGATCGCACGTTTGGGACGCGGTCGCAGCAGCATGGATGATGGAGACGGGCAAAAGCCGGCTCTACATGGGGGAGAAAAAAAATACTTTGGGAATAACAAATATCACAAATTCCTTACAGTTATAGGCAACTGGACCCCAACGAAACAAAATTTTTTTAAAAAAAATTAATTTAAAAATTTAAAATTTTTGAATTAGTGTTCTTCGGCCAATGCCGTACGTAATTTTTTTTACGTAATTAGTATTAGTGCTCTATTTTATAAATTATATTGCATATTATTAAGCCATATTATACAATATATTTTTTATACTATTATATTATATTATTATAATATTACATTACAGTACTTTATATTATGTTTTATTATATATTTCTTTGTATTGATCATATTAGTTTTCATATACATCAAAACAATATTATTAGCGCAGGTGATAAAATAATATTATGTAACGTGTGACAATCTTAATACTGATTAAAAATTATTAATATTATTAAATCATTTTTTACTCTATTATATCATATTATATAGTTCATAAATTTATATTGCTAATGTTATAGTCATATTGTTATTATATTGTTTGTCTATTATATTATCTCAATAATCTTTATCATAATAACATTAATAATATTCAAAAATCAATCCTGATTTCGTTATGAACGATCAAACTTGAGGTGAGACGGAAAACTAGATCAGGGTCCCTAGGGTTAATTCCCTCAAAATGGGATTCTTGGCTCCTAGTTGAGAAAACCTCGCCCATTTTAATTTTTCAGTTTCCAAGGTATGTACCCGTCTGTGAACTCATAGGCATATGCGATTGCTCTTAGGTGCATCATTGCAAAGCTTTTTAAGCAACAATATTTGTACATGTGTATGCAAAACAAAAGATGAAGGAATTAATTTTCTGCTTATAGACTCGCTACATTGGTGGGTATTTATCAATTAGATGAAAGTGAGGTGATCTTCAGGATGGAATGGGTCCTTTGCTTTGCCTAAACAGCCGTAAGCTTTATGCATTTCGAACAACTCATGTCATAGAATTATTAAGTCTAGGCTCACTACTGCATAATGATCTCCATTTTTTTTTTTTTGGAAATGTGGCATTTAAACTAGGAAATACTGCTAATAATCCTAACCTCTACAGAAATTAATTCCATGAAGCCAAGTCTTTCAAACATGTACAGAAATTAATCTTGGAAGTCAAGTCATTCCACTTTAGCGATGCTAGCAGCGCAACGGGTCAAGCAGGCAGAATTAATTGCTTAAAGTCAAGCCATTCTATTGAAATAATGCTACGACATTGCAGTTTTTGTTTACCCTATCAATACGTTTTATTTAAGCTGAGAAGTACTCAAGATCCCTTTATATCATTATTACATAGTTTTTCTATCGAAGCATTGACAACATACTGTGATCCATGGTTTTGAAAATTGAATCGGATTGATCGGTCAAATCAATCTAACCAAAAATTGATCATCAGTCCAGTATGATTTTATTATTAAAATTAACTTTTATATGTTCCGATAAAAATCGAAAAAACTCATTGAACCAATCGACTTTCGAAGAACTGGTTCAATTCCAATTTTTAAACTTTTAATTTTGATAAATAAAATTAGAATTGGATTTTTTTATATGGATTGATATTTATATTTTATAATTTTTATATTATTAAATTAAAAATTAATTATGATTTTATTTGATCGAACTGATTGACTCATGACCCAAATGTTAAAAGCTGATTTATTATCCGATCCAATTCTCAAAACATTGTTGTGATCAGCTGATGAATGGTCTCAAAGGATACTTATTGCAGTATACCCGATCACATAAGCCTTGGATTGAGTTTGCCATGCCATTTTTAATGACCTGAGATCCTCAGTCAAAAATGCCACTTAAGAAGGTGTTGTTTGAGCTTTATCACCCAAAGTATCAAGGTCTCTCCCAATGTATAATTAATATGGGTGTAAATGAGCGCCTTTGTATTAGATGTGGAAACAGTCAACAGCTGCAACTATTCCAAGTCTTCCATGACTTGGAACTGGTCCCAGTACCATTCGTCAAGTTTGGAACCATTAGTCCAAGCAAATCCATTGCGGTGGGGAAAAGAAGCAGCCATCAAATATCGTTAAGGACCTTTGCCTTCGTTCTTCAATATTGGTGGCTGAAACTTGTTTGGAAGCTTCTGCTCTCATTTTTCAAGAAAGAATTCAATTAGAGGTCAATTTAGTGGTTGGTCACGGACGGCAATGGAACATATTTTTTTGCCTTGCTTCAAATCACTATAAACAATCCCATCTGCTTTATCTCACAGCAAGTTGCTTCATGGATCCAAAAGGAACCCAATTTCTTCTTTTGTTCTTTATTTTTCTGTGCACTCAAGGAAGCAAATTTAATGGAGATTCTATCCCAGGCTGCATACCGATTGAAAGGAGTGCGCTTCTTGAGTTCAAAGAAGGCCTCAAAGTTCCCACCAACAGACTATCATCTTGGGTGGGTGAGGAGTGCTGTACTTGGGAAGGCGTGACATGTGACAACCGGACTGGCCATGTTGTCAAGCTTGATCTCCACAACCCACACCCAATCTCAATCACTGAGGATCTTTTGAATGACAATTGGTCCCTCGGAGGTGAGTTAAGACCTTCGTTGCTTGATCTGAAACATCTAAATTACCTTGACCTGAGCAGGAATAATTTTGGAGGAATTCATATCCCAAAATTCTTGGGCTCATTCCATCAGCTCAAATATCTGAACCTCTCTGCAGCTGTTTGGGTGGACTAATCCCACACCAGCTTGGGAATCTATCGAGCCTACAATATCTTGACTTATCCAATGACTTTGATGACTTAATAGTTTCATACAATGAAATCAGCATTGATAATGCCCGCTGGATTTCTCATCTTTCTTCTCTACGATATCTCAACATGGATTCTGTGAATGTCAAAGATGGTGCTAACTGGCTGCAAGCACTAAACATGCTCCCTTCTATTGTCGAGATAAAGTTAAATGGTTGTGGCATCCGCACCATTCCACTCTCTCTTTCACATGTGAACTTTACTTCACTTTCTATTCTTGACCTTTCTGATAATTCCATTGATTCGGAAACGCCTGGTTGGCTGTTCAACATAAGTAGCCTTGAGTACCTATATCTCGGCGGAGGTTTTACCCGGGTTTTCATTCCACCAGCAATTAGAAATTTAGCTTCACTCAAGGAACTTGATCTATCCTATATTCCATCTCTAGAAGGCAAAATCCCTTCTGAACTTGGGGGTCTATGTAAACTGCAGTATCTAGACTTGTCACTCACTAATATTAGCAAGAAATTGCAAGAATTTGATGAAGTTTTTAATGGATGCATCAAGCACAGCTTAGAGACTCTAAAAATGTTGTACAGCCAGGTTAGTGGTTATCTACCAGATTGGTTGTGGGACTTAAGGAAGCTCAAATATCTCGATTTGTCTGAAAACTCAATTTCTGGTCCTATTCCCGCATCACTTGGAAGTCTTGGAAGATTAGCAGAGATAGTCGAGTTGGGCCTTCGCTCCAATTTTTTGATGGTGTCATATCGGAAGAACACTTTGCTAATCTCACCAAACTGAAGGATCTAGATTTGTCAGATAATCAATTAACTCTGAAGGTAGGGCCTGATTGGATCCCCCCTTTTCAGCTTCAATCATTAGGTATTGGTTCCTGCAAGCTGGGACCTCGATTCCCAGCATGGCTCCGGATGCAAGAAAATATTTCCGAACTTTTCATGTCTAGCACAGGAATTTCAGACACCATACCAGATTGGTTTTGGAGGTCATTTTCCCGGATCGAATCCTTGGATATCTCCAGCAATGGAATCAGTGGCAGTCTACCAGATCTAACAAACTTCATCAACCTTTCTTATTTTGATGTGAGATCTAACTACTTTGAGGGTCCTTTGCCAAATTTTCCATCTTCTGTGATTGTATTACTCCTATCAAACAATTCATTTTCAGGAGTTATTCATCTTGGCAATGGCAAAAGCATGACTAGTTTGCAAGCTCTCTCCCTTTCCAGAAATAAATTAAGTGGTGAAATTCCCTCGTCTCTTTGTCAGTCCGACTTGTATGTCTTGATCTTTCAGAAAACCTCTTGACGGGTGAGATCCCTAATTGCTGGAAACGCTCTTCCAATATGAACGTCATGGATTTTTCAAGCAACAACTTATCTGGAAGCATTCCTCCTTCTATATGTTCACAATGGGATCTTCAGTCATTGCATTTGGGAAACAATAATCTATCAGGAGAATTTCCATTATCCTTGAAGGGCTGTGAGAGATTGGTTACTCTTGATCTTGGACAGAATGGATTAACAGGAACATTACCTACTTGGATCGGAGAAAGTTTGCTCTCTTTGAAGATCTTTCGCTTGCGATCAAACAAGCTTGTTGGAAATATTCCTTCTAATCTATCAAGACTAAGTGCTCTTCAAATCCTAGATCTTGCTTGTAACAATTTATCAGGAAGCATCCCTTTGAGCTTTGGAAACTTTACTGCCATGAAAGTGTCACAGGAGCATCATAGAACCATTTCATTTGTTTTCGGTCTTGGGTATGAAGAAAACATGCAAGTGACCATAAAAGGAACAGACATCGAGTATGGCAAATTGCTTCCATATGTGATCATTATGGACCTTTCAAATAATAACTTGTCTGGAAGGATACCAGAAGAACTAACCAGTCTTCTTGGACTGGTGAGCTTAAACTTATCTGTAAATCATTTGATAGGAGAGATACCGGAAAAGATCAGTGCATTGCAGTGGTTGGAGTCACTTGACTTGGCAAGAAACAATCTTTCTGGTCGAATTCCTTCAAATATGATTGCCCTAACTTTCTTGAGTTATTTGAACTTGTCATGTAACAACTTGTCAGGAAAAATCCCATCAGGTAATCAGTTTGATACCTTCACTGACCCATCTATTTATGCCGATAATCCTGGTCTTTATGGGTTCCCATTAACTCAAAAGTCCAAAGATGAAGAGACAAAGGATGGACAAAATGACAATGCCATGGATGAAGAAGGATCTGAAATGAAGTGGGTTTATTTGGGCATGGGGCCAGGATTTGTGGTTGGTTTTTGGTCAGTTTTTGGTCCATTATTGTTCAACAAGAGATGGAGAGAAGCCTATTTTCGATTTATAGATAAGGTGTATGATATCGTTTATGTAGCCCTGGTACTGGCTTTCATCAAGTTTAAAGAACATCATATTGGAGCTCGGGGATGATCATTTGTAACCTTGACCTATGTTTGCATAAATTTTTCTTTTTTTTCAAGGAAAGTGTTTGTGGTAGTTTTTCATAATGTATTATATGTACTCAAACTCTTAGCTACTCACATGCCCCCTTGTACCTGCTCTACAATAATTTAATAGTTGTTTAAAATTAATGGACCTAGCTTGTCAAGACATGACTACTAATTAATCAGAGATTTGGGTCTATGAAATCTAACACAAGAAATAGTGTAAGGAAAAAAAAGGACTTCCCCACCCATCAATCTGGTATGAGTATTCAATGCACTAAAATCAAAATCTTTATTCTTTTTAGTTCAATTCTTTCTTTGGTGAAGGATGCTCGTATTGGACCAGACAAGATTTATACAGGGAATGCAGGTGCATCAGAGCCATATCTTTTGTCAAAGGGTATAACCGGCACAAATGCCACTATTTCGTTATAATCGTTTTGATAAAACAAATTGCACTAGAAGAAATTCTAAAGTGCTGACTTCATGTTCTGTTTCATTGGACAAGAAATTCTTCAATGTGAATATACCATAATCTATAGCCTAATATACCATTTATAGGTTTGCAGTTGAAGGTGGTCTACTTGGTTTTGTCTAATATAATGTAAGTGCGATGCTTGGAGTTGTTTTTGTTGTAGAAATGCACCAATGGCAGCTAATTAATTCTTCTTCTTTTTTCATGAACCTGATTTTTTAAAGATTTCTTTAATTTGTGATTCATTGCATTTAGAATATGGGTGTGTTGATTTCTCTTGTCATACTTCTCTCTACCAATTTGTTTGAGAATATCATTATATTTGAATTCCACCTATCCTATTTTTGTTCTGGCAAATGAGCTTAACAATGATGTTAAGAAGGATATCAACAAGGGGTTACTTGTTGACGAAGTTGAAGCTCATGCATGGAAGGAGTTGAGGCTCCATCCTCTTCTAAAGTATGTAAAGTTTCTGCAAATCTCTTGTTAAAAAGTATTATTTTGTTTGAGCATTCAAGTGTAAGGCATTGGATTATGATGTAGATCATCTTTACTGCTTTCTTAATTTGCTGATAGATAATATTATCTTGAATCTCATCGTTTTGATTTTTAGTTCCATTATCTGGCTGCATTGTTATTTCTCCTACATGCAATGGCTTAGTTGTTCAATTCATTCTCTCAAGCACTTGCATTTCAACACATATTTCAGTTCAGCGGTCCTATGCTAGCATCAGAATGGAAGGGAAGAAGTGCGTGCACTCAGCCATTTTTCTATTGTCCAAAAACTTGATGGGGGGTATATTTCCAATGGGTTCACAAAGGAAGTTTCTGAGATTTCAAAAGTTGGAGCAAATGTTTTTGTGCTAGAGAGTAGGTTCACCGCTTTTGTTATCTTTTATACCCATTCTTTTGTTGCTTTTCTTGAGTGTCATTTATACTGCTGTTTGTATTCGCTCAGGTTGGTATTTTTGCATGATTTGCTATGGTGAAAGAGACTTGTTAAATTATTTGATGATTGAATTGCACAAATTGGATAGTGATGTCTAGTTGGGCACAATATTTCAGGCATCGACCTTGATGTTCTTCTCCACCAAGCTCAGGTTTGGCTATTGTATGAAGCTTATTATCTTAACTAGTACTCTTCAATTCAAAAGTTACATGTCTGAAGCCCCTATTCCCATTATCAAATTGATTCGAGTAAATTTATGTCCAAGATGGTAGGCAACGGACTTAAAGGTACATTACTGGACCAACATTTTTGAGCTGTAATTGTTTCATATTATCACATTTTTGAGAGAAGACTTGGGCATGGCCCAACTCACTTTTAGATCTTTGGAAGCTTTAGTTCTTCAATTTTAATTATTTTTACTGCTTGCTTTCTCTGAAACCTCCTTTTTCTCATTTATACTCTGTTTATATAACTAGCTTTTCTCTTTATAAATTATTTATATAACAAGAATGCATATTTCTCTCAATGCACGCTTGCAAGGTGCCTGGTAGCATGTGGTCAAGATTGGTCGCCTTAAGTACTCTGTGATGACAAAGCTCGCTAAGGAAATGCTCTTATGGATCTGGAGCTAGTCCAGGAATCATGTCTTGCATTGCAGGTCGCCTCTTATGTGATGCCTCTGTGTGCTCAGCAGACCTTTTGAAGGAGGTATATTAGATTTTAAATTTCTATCATGGAAGGCTCGAGTTTGCCTGTCTGTTTCCCCTCTATAATATATGTGGCCCTCTTTATGTAAGTTATTCTTTGACCCAACTTGCAAAAACACAACTCAACAAATATAGGGAGGAAATTTCTCCACATGAAATTCCTGCCATGTTCCAAACATCAGGATCACTTCTTGAACTTATAGGTTTTAAATAGAATAAATTTTTTTAGGTAAAACATAGATTTCTAGAATCTGCCTACTCTACTTGGACTCAGCAAGTTGCATCTATATGCTAAATGGTGATTTCTTATTTGGAAGTAGGTTGAGCATGCTGAGACCGATGCCTGGCTATCTTTGGAACTATGTTTCATTTGAGCATTCTTCTCCTTACTCGGCAGTTAACTAATATCAGTGGCAATCTTTAGGGCAAAACTATTTAGGTATCTTATCATGTAGCATTGATCAGGACAACTCATATGGAGCTTAGCCAAAATACTGTTTATCACATGCCACATCTTCATGGTGCAAGAGCACAGAGAGTGGAGCACCTTTTGTTGCATTCTTTTCATGCAAAGAGGTACAAAGTTTCAGATAAGATTTCTGCATGCGATGAAGAATTAAACACCACAAAGTAGAAACTAAATGTTGGCGTAGATTGTGAGGATGTTGATGACTTAAATGCGAACAATTTTTCTCTAGATAATGATTCCTGAGACATTGATCAAGGAAAAGGCAAGAAAGGTCCTGCCTACTCTGGTGGCTTGGTTTTGGAACCTAAAAAGGGCTTATATGACGAGTATATATATATACTCCTCCACTTTAATAGTCTTTATCCTTCGATTATTCAGGTATTTTAGCTTTTTAAATATAAAATTTCTTTGAACATTCTTACATAGTTACCTGCTAATCTAGAAAGGTATTTCTGCTCTTGAGAACTTATCTGAGTAATTTGTAGTTCATGATTTATTTTGCGGATTTTGGGAATTCTGTAATATGTTCACTATGTAAACTGCAAACTGATAATAATTTGCCGATAATTTAATGAGTCAAGTTGTCAACAAGACTTCAAGAATTTTTAAGAAACTTATGAATCTTGTTACATTGATGATAATTTAGGGATGTTTGCATTTTTTTTGAGCTTGTTGCAGAGTTCATATTTAATTAATGTTTTAAAAATGATTTGCTGCTATGCTTCTGGGTGTGCATGAACATTCTATTCATGATATACATATGATGTTCAGATTATTGAAACACTTTCAATACTAACCTGAAAACTCTATGTTTTTGTCTCAAATTGGGATATACCTGCTCCAAATTTCTATTAGTTCAGATTTAAACCCTTGCCTATTATTGATCAGAATTTCTTTACTTATCACTTATGTTGTAAAGATAGTAGAAGCTCTACTTGTAGAAGATGGAGAGGCAATTCTCATATTTCTTGCAACTATCACCAGCTGATTGAGATGAACTGCACCTATTAACAAAAAACTTATCATAACATATTTCATAAATTATAGGAAAATATAACAAAAAATATAAAATTATGTAAGACTTCTTAAGGTAATTAAGTTCTAATGCATATGATAATTATCTTTATAATTGATTATCCCAGCTATCCTTTAACTTTTTCTTATTAGTATATATATATTTTTTAGGAAGAAAACATAGTTATGATAAAGAGTGCCAAAATGCCTCATATTGATATGGCACTAAGAACTCTTGTAGGCAAGGATCCAAGTAAAACTATGAGAAAGAATGCACCTGGGTCCCAATTTTATGAGATATATATTAAGACAGTGAAAGTGGATAATGAGCAGTTGATAAGGTTTGATGAACAATATAGAAAAATTTAAGATACTATTGGAGCTTACATTGCATGACCTTTGACATTGGTAATACATTTATTTCCACAATACTTTATATTTTTGTTATTTTTTCCTACAAGTTTATCTAATCATATTTAAATATTTATTTTCTATTTATGTTGCAAGTGGCACCTGTCTAGGCACCGATCGAAATGAACTTCAAGCTTGATCATTTTTCTATATTTTTGTTATGAACTTTAAAGTACATGTGGTTTCTCTTTGATGTGATGTAGGTTAGAATTTTTGGATAAAAAACATATTTGTAAATTACTTTGGATTTGTTGGATTCTATTGGCATCTTTAAACACATTCATTAAGATAATTATTATTTAATATAGTTGGTTTTAGAGTTTTATTATGCAACTATTCTTATGATGTACTATCATGTAGTTTTTGCCTTTGCTAGATCATATTACCTTCTTCTGCTACTCTACTGCTTATATTTGTTCCTATAGATTCCACTTGTTCAAGGCCTTGTAGATGATGCCTTCTTGGTTCCTGCTGCTACTCAATACGTAGTATTTTATGGCATTGCTAGTATTGTGATCTTTGCATGCAATATTTAGGATGAAGGAATTGCTTGCAATGCCTTTGTACAGATACCTATATGTATATATATACAAACTTATATGTATATATGTATGTATGTCTTTTAGGTAATGTTGCTGCTGAAATCTGTTCTTCGACTCGAGCATGACAGGGCTTCGAGACGGGCTTCCTCCTGGGCGGACCTGCAAGACAGTCCTCACGCGAGAGGCATTGGGGGTGGCCCTCTATGAAAGACCCTCAGACTCTCAAGTCAGTGGAGATTGACAGTCAACAAAAATGAGGAGAAGGCTCTCGCCGAAGAGTTCCTCCAAAAGCTCTGAGCAGAACGGTAATGGCGGAAGCAAAGGCAGAGAGAGAGAAAGAGAGAATCAGTGAGCAAGTGTGCGCGCAGGAGATGGCGTACCTCAGGGGGTCTGAAGTTGTAGTATTTATAGAGGATCACCTGGTTATTTGGGAGTGTCGTAGGTCCGAAAGCCGTTGAGATCCGAATCTGGTTTGTTACGAGATCGGTAGGATTCATATCTTGTTAGTTAGAGGATCGACGGCTCGGAGAGCTGTTGGGAGAAACAATCCCCGAGGCATGCATATTTTAAAAAATTGATAACAATTATCAGTGCGAAAATTTAAAGATTACATACTAATCTATCTAACATGCATCAAGATCATATCTTTGCCTTGTATATAGGATCGATTGATCCAAAATATGCATATAAATAAAACTATCAAGATTATGTCTTGATCTTCAAGTTAAGAAGTCATACTTCTTATCTTGAAGCTGTTGGGAGAATTAATCCCCGAGGCATGCATATTTTAAAATTTGATAACAATTATCAATGCGAAAAATTTAAAGATTACATATTAATCTTTTTAACATGCATCAAGATCATATCTTTGCCTTATATTATAAGATTGTTTGATCTAAGTATTGCATATAAATTAAATAATTAAGATCATATCTTAATCTTCAAGATGAAAGTCATACTACTCATCTTGAAGCCTGCCTTAAGATCTAAGGATCAAATCACTCACCTTAAGAACAGTAGGTAAATCCTTTGTGCTCTGCAGCCGTTCAATCGTCGGCCTCTAGTATTATCCACGCGAAGCCCCCGAATGATCGGATTCTCGGGAGTGCTAGCTCACGGAAAAATAATTTTGCTAATCTTGAATTCTTCCACTTGAATCTTCCTCCAAGATCCATCAAGCTTTGCTAACACTAAAATCACACCAGAATTTTCTGTTCTAACTCTTATAACTGTAACACTTGGTTCTAACTGTTTAGAATTTTTGATCTCTTTTTATCTTATGTTTTTATCTGGTGAGGGATGTCCTCTATTTATAGTTTTATATTAGCTAGCCTATTGAATTCTAACATTTAGAATTCCGCTGTTTTTGTGAAAACCAAAGAGACATATTAAATTCATACACTTATCAATGCATGAAGAGTTGTGTGGAGTGCTCTTCCAAAGAGGCACATTAATTCACATGCTTGTTAATGCACGGAGAGTTGTGTGGAGTGCTCTTCCAAAGAGGCACATTAATTCACACACTTGTCAATGCAGAGTTGTATGGAGTGCTCTTCCAAGAGGCACATTAATTCATACACTTGTCAATGCACGGAGAGTTGTGTGGAGTGCTCTTCCAAAGATGAACCTTTTAGTAAAATTTATTTTTCTTGAACTTGGAAATCATTTGAAGAAGACTAAAAGTTATAAATTAAATTCTGCATGAAAATTTAATTTCTCATGAGATGAGATTTTAGTTATCTCATCATGCGAGAAAACCTTTTTCACACATGGGGTTTGGATTTTTGGTTTTAATCTAATTTGAATTTATTGGATTAAACCAATATAGATCATGGTCCTAGCCCAAATTAAATTTGGCTAATCCTGAATCTATTTAAATTCAAATCAAATCTAATTTCAAATCAATATTTGAAATTGATTAGTCCTTGTAATAGACTTAAACCAAATTGAATCTTATTCACTTGTACTTAATCCAATCAATCAAATTGATTAATTAAATCATATACGATTCTCAATCGTTGATCAGCAAATAGAACATTCTAGGAAACTTCTATGCGTGTGACTCTCTAGGTTCGAACCTAAGCCGGTAGCATAGAAATAATTTTCTATACTAATCGATGTGCCCATCTAGCAATGGAACCCGACGTCTGGATAGGTCGAAGAGTTGCCGAGCAAACTCCAAGAATCCTAAGAAACAGTTACCGTATAATTCATCCTCTTGACCATAAATACTAAGGATGGCTTAAGAGCCTATCAACTCTAAACAACAAATCCATAAAGTGATTTCAATTTTAGTGATCATGTGACTTTCACATGAAGTGCCTTGGCCAAGGTCTTGCTAAATTGAAACACAAGCATTTTTTCCTTTTAACGGGATAGGTCAAATTCCATCTTGATCCACAACTGACTACCACAAGTACTTGACTGCACTCAGTAACCTTTTGTAGATGGATTAGAATTCTAGGTGGTATGGCACCTAAGTACAATGAGTTTCTTGTAAGCCACTGGTTGTGATCTTCAGGTCTGAAGGATACTTATACCTATATCTTCTCGGATTAACTCTTGACGGTAGAGTATCCGGAAATGAGTCACGTTCGGTGAAATGTACTCCTACACTTTCACCTGTATGTCATATCAGTGTCTCTACACTCCTTGGTTAAGAGGACAACCAACAAATATGATATACAACATCCTATAATTGATAGTACTATGGCCCTGTCATAGTATATCATTTGGTCGCGAACTCTTTTAAGGACCTTCAAAGATAAATCCTCCTTTATCGTGAAGGAAGATCCTGAGGGCTTCATTACTATTAGGAGTTTTAAGAAGATGTTTTGTAATGAATAAACTACCAAATAACTTTTATTAATATATCAATTTATATACAATTTACATCAGCACAATCATCAAATGATTGGCTTTAGGATACAATTCCCAACAAACTCCCACTTAGCCTAAAGCCACTCATTACAGTATCTAATACCCATCTTCAATTTATAGTCATCAAACTCCTTGATGCTGAGTGTTTTAGTAAATGGGTCACCTAGGTTTTCCTTTCCATCAATCTTCTGAAGATTTATGTCACCTCGGTCTACAATCTCTCGTATAAGATGAAACTGACGCAGTATGTGCTTGGTGCGCTAATGTGCTCGTGGTTCCTTTGCTTGAGCTATGGCACCAGTACTGTCACTATACAATAGGACTGGTCCATCTATGGAAGGTGCCACTCCAAGCTTGGAGATAAACTTTCGCTGTATGTTGCTTGGAACTTTTTCAGCAAACAGCTCCACCATTTAGGATAAACATGAAACCCGATACACTTTTGCTATCATCATGATCTGATTGAAAACTGGAATCAGTATATCCAACAAGTTTCAAATCAGACTCTCCATAGACTAATCACTGGTCCTTAGTATTTTTCAAATACTTAAGGATAGTCTTAACAACTTGCCAGTATTTTTTTCTGGATCAGATTGGTATCTACTCACTACTCCTAGTGAGTATGCCACATCTGGTCTTATACATGTCATGGTATATATAATCGATCCTACTGCCGAAGCATATGAAATTCGACTCATACATTCTCTTTCATTAGGAGTTGTCGGACAATCCTTTTTAGAAAGATGAATTCCATGGCCTATCGGAAGATAGCCTTTCTTGGAATTCTCCATGCTAAACCTCTTTAGCACTGTGTCAATGTACGTAGATTGGGATAAACCAAGCATCCTCTTAGATCTATCTCTATAGATCTTCATCTCGAGGATGTATGATGCTTCTCCTAGATCTTTCATGGAGAATTATGATGATAACCATGTCTTTATTCCTTGTAATGCAGGGACATCATTCCGATTAAGAGAATGTCATCCACATATAATACAAGAAAGCTATAAGATTTGATCAATTTATCAAATTGTATATTTTAACTCCTAGATGCTTACTTAAGTCCATAAATAGACTTCTGTAGCCTGCACACTTTAGACTAGTCTTCAGATATAAAACCTTCAGACTGTATCATATACACCTATTTTTCTAAATCACCATTTAGAAAAATAGTTTTAACATCCATTTGCCAAATCTCATAATCTAAGTGTGCTGCTATAGCTAGCATAATCCGAATGGATTTCAGCATTGCCATAGGAGAAAATGTTTCATCATAGTCAATGCCATAACGTTGACGATACCCCTTGGCAACCAGACGTGCTTTATAGGTCTCAACCTTTCCATCTGCGCCTCTTTTCCTCTTGAAAACCCACTTACACCCTATCGGTTTTATCCCTTCGGGTGGGTCAACTAATGTCCATACATTATTGTCCTTCATGGAATCAAGTTCGGATTTCATGGCATCAAGCCATTTATTAGAGTCAGTCCTTTGCATAGCATCCATATAGGTGATCGGATCCTCGTTGTTCTCATCGAGTTCAACAGGATCATCGTTCTGGACCAAAAAACCTAAATATCTATCCAGTTGATGTGGTACTCTACCAGATCGTCTTAATGGTGCATCTAAAATGGGTTTTAAGTTTGATCTAATCAACTCAGATTCTAAGTATTCACTGGTTTGTGTTGTTCCTTCTACTTGATGAACTTCCTCAAGTTCAACATTAGAGCTATTTATTCCTTCACTAAGGAACTCCATTTCAAGAAAAACTATTCTATTACTAATGAACAACTTTTGTTCTTCAGTATTGTAGAAGTAATATTCTTTGGTTTCTTTTGGATAGCCGATGAAAAAATATTTATCAGATTTGGGTTCAAGTTTGTCTGATTTTGCACTTTCATAAGCCGGACACCCCCAGACTCTCAGATAGGTGATTACCGGTTTATGTCCATACCACATCTCATGTGGAGTTTTTAAAACAGACTTACTTGGAACCTTATTGAGAATATGACAAGCTGATTCTAATGCATATCCCCAAAAGGATATTGGCAAGCTTGTAAAACCCATCATGAATCGAACCATGTCTAACAGAGTTCGATTCCTCCTTTCCGACACACTGTAATGTGTGGTGTTCCTGGAGGAGTCCATTGGGAGAGAATCCCATTCTCCCTTAAATATGTCACAAAGTCATTGGAAAGGTATTCGCCTCCTCGATCTGATCGAAAGATCTTAATACAATTTCCTGTTTGTTTTTCTACTTCTTTATGATATTGTTTGAACATTTCAAACGATTCAGATTTATGTCGCATAAGATAGACATAACCGAACCTAGAAAGGTCGTCTGTAAAAGTAATGAAGTAGTAATATCCACCTTTGGCACAAGTGCTCATTGGTCCACATACATCAATATGTACTAGACTTAATAGCTCTTTAGCTCTTTCACCTTTTCCAATAAAAGATGACTTAGTCATTTTACCAAGAAGACATGATTCACAGGTAGCTAATGATTCACAATCATCAACTCGAAGGATGCCCTCCTGAGTTAACCTATTTAATATGTTCTTATTGATATGACCCAGCCGATGGTGCCAAAGATAAATGTCTGTGACATCAGTTGTTATAGGGTGCTTACTTGAATTGTACACTACATTCACAGGCTGTGATAATATATAAATTGTACACTACATTCACAGGGTGTGCTAAAGATTCATTCAACGCTTGAATGATTTCTTCTGGCTGAGCATTCTCGAACCGGTGACCGAATTCATCGTTCATTGCTGCTAGCATGATACAACACACGCTAGTTCTATCATAGAGCCACTTCTGATAAGTGTCTCTATCAGAACTTTGGGTGTTTGCATCATGTATCTTTGATGCAGGATTATTCAGAATATATAGAATCCTCTCATGCTCAAGGACGATCTTAAGTTTTCTGAACCAGCTATTAAAATTGGAACCATTCAACTTGTCACTATCCAATAGGGACCTTAATGATAAATTAGTGGCCATGTTCTGCATAAGGAAAAACTAAAGTTTATTATTATATAAATTGATTCAGTCTAAAGACTTGGACTTTAGTCTAAAGATTCTTCCACTATTTTGTTCAAATTGGCAGCCTCTACACCCCAATTCAAAGAATTAGTCTTAATTCTTTAGCGGGCACTAAGATCTACATAAACTACATACAGGCCCAAGTGAAGCTTGGCTAACCCATATGCATCTAAGAGTAGGTTTAAAATCAATTGTTTTCCCAAATAATTCTTAGTGTTCAGTTTTGCCCCATGTTCCTCTTCAGCAGGCATGGTGCCTCCACTGAAAGTTCTGGTTAGGTCAAACCATTAAGTGATATAATCAGTGTAACCTATCAATAGACAACCAAGCCCGAGTGAAGCTCGGCTCACCTGACTGTCTATGTAATAGTTACACTGACTTATCATATAATGAATGATAATTCGATGGTTGACAAGCACCAGGCATGGAGTGCCTCCAATGATTATCAAGACATCGGACTCATTATCACCTACCTTAATGGGAGGCTATGATTTAGTTATTATATAACTATTTCATTTTAAGGACCTAATAATTTTAGAGGATTTAATAATCTATAGATAAATTGACTAATCAAGTTCTCCCATTGAATCTATGAAATCGGTAGAATGAAACAAGATTAAGTCAGGTTAAGTAGCACCTAAATCAGTCAGACTGATTTTCTTACAGGCATGGGTCAACCCGAATCAGGTAAATGATCTAAATCATAAATGGTTACCACATTGTTGACCAGGTGAGTGAGATCGATGGGAGGGATATGCCATTAACTCGTTAAAGATGCATCAATACGAGTAGCTCCCAATTAAAAATCATTTGATCATTGATCCTAGAGCAACTTGCCAACTCACCTTGACATCATATGGTTAACCAATTTTGATTTGACCATCTAAGAGATTCATGCTCAACCACGGAGCCTAATCTACTTCCATTTGGTTTAATCAAAGAGAAGGATATGATCAACTACAACTATTGTTTGATTTAGAGCATTTTTAACCTAATCTAATTAGATTTGATCAAACACTCTTATAGTCCAGTTGATTTAAACCTTAGGGTCTAACCCTTTATGGACCTGATTTAGCTAACCCAAAGGATTAAATATATTTCATGTTTACATGTCATATATTTCAATCAAGCATCATATGTATTATGTTACTACTCATAATTCCTATATTTAGATCATATCTAAAGAGATTATGAATTAACATTTGACATTCAAATTAGACTCTCATAAATATTTGTATGTTTTATAACATAGACATCATGCCATCATATTCATATTTATGTTTTATACTAAACATGCAAATATCATGTTTTTATACAACATCAATATGTATCAAATATAAAATATATTTTGAGAGTGTGCGTAATCGGTGTTTTGAAGCCAAAGATCAATTTAAATTATCACGGCAATATGTCATAGAATACCTCGTTGAATGGGTAATTTGGATTTTCAATCCATCTGTGACCGAATAGACCTGTGATTTGTTTTAGCCTTGATTACATAATTAATAGGAGCATTAATTTACATGCAATAAATTAGATCAATACGAAACCATACCATTTGTTGGGAGAAACAATCCCCGAGGCATACATATTTTAAAAAAATTGATAACAATTATTAGTGCAGAAATTTAAAGATTACATACTAATCTATCTAACATGCATCAAGATCATATCTTTGCCTTGTATATAGGATCGATTGATCCAAAATATGTATATAAATAAAACTATCAAGATTATGTCTTGATCTTCAAGGTAAGAAGTCATACTTCTTATCTTGAAGCATGCCTTAAGGTCTAGGGATCATATCACTTACCTTAAAGGCAATTGGTAAATCCTTTTATGCTCTGCAGCCGTTCAATTGTCCGGCCTCTAGTATCGTCCATGCGAAGCCCCGAATGATCGGATTCCCGGGAGTGCTAGCTCGCGAAAAATGACTTTGCTGATATTGAATCCTTCCACTTGAATTCTTCTTCTAGGATCCTCCACACTTCTGTTAGCACCAGAATCACCAGGATTTTCTATTCTAATTCTTTAGAAAATCAATTCACGACATATCGTGTGTTATTTTCTCTTCTGTGTAATCTGGTGAGGGATGCCCTCTATTTATAGTCTCTTTTTAGCCAGCCCATTGAATGCTAACATTTAGAATTCCGCTGCTCGGCGAAAACCAAAGAGATGCCGAACCGTAGCGCTTGGTTAATTTCGAGTGAAAACCAAAGAGTCGTCGAACCATAGCGCTTGGTTAATTCCGACGTTCGGAAAAAACCAAAGAGTCATCGAACCGTAGCGCTTGGTTGATACAAAGAGGCGCATTTATTCCATATAAATTCTAACAATTTAGAACGAAATTGTTTGGAGAACATTAATGCAAGATATTAAATTCTATATGTGAATTTAATCTCTTAGACTTATGCAAGAGGTTTGGGTTTAGTTTTTGGTTTAAGCTAATCTAAATTTATTAGACCGAACCCACATAGATCATGGTCCTAGCCCAAATCAAATTTGGCTAGTCCTGAATCTATTTAAATCCAAATCAAGTCTAATTTCAAATCAATATTTGAAATTGACTAGTCCTTCTAATAGACTTAAACCAAATTGAATCTTATTCAATTGTACTTAACCCAATTGAGATAATTCAATCAATCAATTAATTAATTAAATCATATACAATTCTCAATCGTTGATAGCAAACAAATCATCCTAGGAAACTTCTATGCGTGTGACTCTCTAGGTTTGAACCTAAGCCGGTAGCATAGAATAACTTTCTATACTAATCGATGTGCCCATCTAGCAATGAAACTCGACGTCCGGATAGGTCAAAGAGTTGCCGAGCAAACTCCAAGAACCCTAAGAAATAGTTACCATATAATTCATCCTCTTGACCACAAATGCTAAGGATGGCTTAAGAGCCTGTCAACTCTAAACAACAAATCCATAAAGTGATTTCAATTTTAGTGATCATGTGACTTTCACATGAAATGCCTTGGCCAAGGTCTTGCTAAATTGAAACACAAGCATTTCTCCTTTTAACGGGATAGGTCAAATTCCATCTTGATCCACAACTGACTACCACAAGTACTTGACTGCACCCAGTAACCTTTCGTAGCTGGATTAGAAATCCAGATGGTCCGGCACCTAAGTACAATGAGTTGCTTGTAAGCCACTAGTTGTGATCTTTAGGTCTGAAGGATACTTATACCTATATCTTCTCGGATTAACTCTTAACAGTAGAGTATCTGGAAATGAGTCACGTTCGGTGAAATGTACTCCTACACTTTCACCTGTATGTCATACCAGTATCTCTACACTCCTTGGTTAAGAGGACAACCAATAAATATGATATACAACGTCCTATAATTGATAGTACTATGGCCCTGTCATAGTATCATATGGTCGCGAACCTTTTTGAGGACCTTCAAAGATAAATCCTCCTTTATCGTGAAGGAAGATCCTAAGGGCTTCATTACAATCAGGAGTATTAAGAAGATGTTCTTGTAATGAATAAACTGCCAAATAACTTTTATTAATATATCAATTTATATACAATTTACATTAGCACAATCATCAAATGATTGGCTTTAGGATATAATTCCCAACAAGAGCTTGTTGATGTCTCGAGATTCGATGGGGGCATAGGCCCCAGGGCCCTAGGCCACTCTCAGCTAGGATTCCTATTTTGAATCTTAAGGATTTAAGCTCTCCCATGCCGGATTCTGCAGAGGTATGGGGATCACTCGGGCTAGGCCGAGTGACATGAAGGGACCAGTTAGAAAAGCCGGGCGATGGGATGGCTCAGTTAGATCCAAGGGACGGCAAATCGGTCGGGGCCGAGAGACGATAGACGATAGTTCGGCTGAGGGGCTAAGAGATGATAGCTCGACTAGGGCCGAGAGATGAGAGCTCGGCTGGGGCCGAGAAACGGGAGCTCGGCCAGGGCCAAGAGATGAGATAGCTTGGCTAAGGCCGAGAGATGAGAGCTCTGCTGGGGCCAAGAGATGAGAGCTCGGCTTAGGCCGAGAGATGAGAGATCAGCCAGGGCCGAGAGACGAGAGCTCGGCCAGGGCCGAGAGATGAGATAGCTCGGCTAGGACCGAGAGACGAGAGCTCGGCTGGGGCCGAGAGACGTGGTCTGCGCCTTGAGAATCCTAGGCTCGGTGGGGGGCTAAGGCGCCCCGACCTACCGAGGCGGACTTATCCCTAGTGGGTGTCGCACAGTAAGTAGGAATCAGGGCTAGCCTTAGCCATGTACACAATCATCGATGCATAGCGATTTTACCCCTCAACACATGCCCCCCCACTCCTAGTTCGAAGCGTAGGTTCGAGCGCACGGAGTTCAACTCCAGGTGGCACGTCTTGAACGGAGGATCCAGATTAGACAACCCGCGCAATGATGTCCTATTTAATGTCGCGCGGCCGTCGTGCCTTCGTGGGCAAGGCTCCTTTGGGGCGACGGTTGGGGAATCGTCACGTAGCAAATCCCAGTATTTACAGCATTTATAGAGGCGGTTTCGGGTGCCTTGGTTACCCAAGTATCAAGGTCTCTCCCATGTATAATTAATATGGGTGTTAATAAGCATCTTTGCATTAGATGTGGGAACAGTCAACATCTGCAACTATTCCAAGTCTTTCATGACTTGGAACTGGTTCCAATACCATTCGTCAAGTTTGGAACCATTACTCCAAGCAAATTAATTGTGGTGGGAAAAAAAGAAGCCATCAAATTAATATTGTTAAGGACTTTTGCCTTCATTCTTCAGTATTGGTGGCTGAAACTATAAACAATCGAAAGGAAGAAAAATATCAATTATATTCTATATCTCCATGTACAAAGATTACAGACCTTAATATATACAACAAAATAAGTGTCTATGTAAGATAACCCTAGCTAATTTAGAAATACCAATATACAATAGGAATACAAAAAATTTGGAGAGAATTTTATCCTTATTTTTCAGCAAAATCTTCTCTATTTGACAGCAAATTTTCTTCCTTGATTGTTGGCCAAATCTGCCCCCTTTGACATTTAAAAAAATTTTGTTCTTATTTTTCAGCAAGATTTTTTTCTGTTTTACAGCAAATTTTCTTCCTTGATTGTTGGCCAGATCTGCTCTATTTGACAAAACTTGTTTGGAAGCTTCTGCTCTCATTTTCCAACAAAGAATACAATTAGAGGCCAATTTAGTGGTTGGTCACGGACGGCAATAGAACATATTTTTTTGCCTTGCTTCAAATCACTATAAATAATCCCATCTGCTTTATCTCACAGCAAGTTGCTTCATGGATCCAAAAGGAACCCAATTTCCTCTTTTGTTCTTTATTTTTCTGTGCACTCAAGGAAGCAAATTTAATGGAGATTCTATCCCAGGCTGCATACCGATTGAAAGGAGTGCGCTTCTTGAGTTCAAAGAAGGCCTCAAAGTTCCCATCCACAGACTATCATCTTGGGTGGGTGAGGAGTGCTGTACTTGGGAAGGCGTGACATGTGACAACCGGACTGGCCATGTTGTCAAGCTTGATCTCCGCAACCCACACCCAATCTCAATCACTGAGGATCTTTTGAATGACAATTGGTACCTCGGAGGTGAGTTACGACCTTCGTTGCTTGATCTGAAACATCTAAATTACCTTGACCTGAGCATGAACAATTTTGGAGGAATTCGTATCCCAGAGTTCTTGGGCTCGTTCCGTCAGCTCATATATCTGAACCTCTCTACAGCTGGTTTCGGTGGACTAATCCCACACCAGCTTGGGAATCTATCGAGCCTACAATATCTTGACTTATCCACTGACTTCTTATTCAATGAAATCAGCATTGATAATGCCCGCTGGATTTCTCATCTTTCTTCTCTACGATATCTAAACATGGATTCTGTGAATGTCGAAGATGGTGCTAACTGGCTGCAAGCACTAAACATGCTCCCTTCTATTGTTGAGATAAAGTTATCCGGTTGTGACATCCGCTCCATTCCACTCTCTCTTTCACATGTGAACTTTACTTCACTTTCTATTCTTGACCTTTCTCGTAATTTCATTGATTCGGCAAAGCCTATTTCTCAGCAGAGGTTTTAACCGGGTTTTCATTCCACCAGCAATTAATAATTTGGCTTCACTCAAGGAACTTGATCTATCCTATATTCCATCTCTAGAAGGCAAAATCCCTTCTGAACTTGGGGGTCTATGTAAGCTGCAGTATCTAGACTTGTCATTCACTAATATTAGCAAAAAATTGCAAGAACTTGACGAAGTTTTTAATGGATGCATCAAGCACAGCTTAGAGACTCTGAGAATGGGGTACTGCCAGCTAAGCGGTTATCTGCCGAACGGGTTGGGACTTTAGAAAGCTCAAAGATCTCACTTTATGGTATAACTCAATTTCTGGTCCTATTCCCGCATCACTTGGAAGACTGTCATCACTGCAACAATTAGATCTTTCCATTAATAAGCTGAATGGTACTCCTCCAGGAAGTCTTGGAAGATTGGCAGAGATAGTTGACTTGGGCCTTGGCTACAATTTTTTGGATGGTGTCATATCGGAAGAACGCTTTGCTAATCTCACCAAACTGAAGGATCTAGATTTGTCAGGTAATCAATTAATACTGAAGATAAGGCCTGATTGGATCCCCCCTTTTCAGCTTCAATCATTATATATTGGTTCCTGCAAGCTGGGACCTCGATTCCCAGCATGGCTCCGGATGCAAGAAAATATTCCTATCTAGACATATCTAGCACAGGAATTTCAGACACCATACCAGATTGGTTTTGGAGGTCATTTTCCCGGATCGAGTCCTTGATATCTCCAGCAATGGAATCAGTGGCAGTCTACCAGATCTAACAGACTTCATCAACCTTCTTATTTTGATGCGAGTTCTAACTACTTTGTGGGTCCTTTGCCAAATTTTCCTTCTTCTGTGACTCTATTATTTCTATCAAACAATTCATTTTCAGGAGCAATCCATCTTGGCAATGGCAAAGTATGCCTAGTTTCCAAGCTCTCTCCCTTTCCAGAAATAAATTCAGTGGTGAAATTCACTCATCTCTTTGTCAGCCCGACTTGTATGTTCCTTATCTTTCAGAAAACCTCTTGGCGGCGAGATCCCTAATTGCTGGAAGCGCTCTTCCCATATCACGGTCATGGATTTTTCAAGCAACTTCTCTAGAAGCATTCTCCTTCTATATGTTCACAAGGGAATCTTCAGGTACTCTTGATCTTGAAGGGTTGTGAGGGTTTGGTTACTCTTGATCTTGGACAGAATGGATTCACAGGTACTTACCTACTTGGATTGGAGAAAGTTTGCTCTCTTTGAAGATCTTTCGCTTGCGATCAAACAAGCTTGTTGGATATTCCTTCTAATCTATCAAGACTAATTGCTCTTCAAATCCTAGACCTTGCTTGTAACAATTTATCAGGAACCATCCCTTGAGCTTTGGAAACTTTACTGCCATGAAAGTGTCTCAGGAGCATCACAGAACCAGTTCATTTGAATCCGATCCTCGGTATGATGAAAACATGCGAGTGATCATAAGGAACAGACATTGAGTATGGCATATTGCTTCCATATGTGATCATTATGGACCTTTCAAATAATAACTTGTTTGGAAGGATACCAGAAGAATTGACCAGCCTTCTTGGATTGGTGAGCTTAAACTTATGGAAATCATTTGATAGGAGAGATACCAAAAAAGATCTGTGCATTACAGTGGTTGGAGTCACTTGACTTGGCAAGAAACAATCTTTCTGGTGGAATTCCTTCAAGTATGATTGCCCTAACTTTCTTGAGTTATTTGAACTTGTCATGTAACAACTTGTCAGGAGAATCCCATCAGGTAATCAATTTGAAACCTTCACTGACCCATCTATTTATGCTGATAATCCTGGTCTTTATGGGTTTCCATTAACTCAAAAGTCCAAAGATGAAAGACAAAGGATGGACAAAATGACAATGCCATGGATGAAGAAGGATCTGAATGAAGTGGATTTATTTGGGCATGGGGCCCGGATTTGTGGTCAGTTTTTGGTCAGTTTTTGGTCCATTATTGTTCAACAAGAGATGGGAGAAGGCCTATTTTCGATTTATAGATAAGGTGTATGATATCGTTTATGTAGCCCTGGTACTGGCTTTCATCAAGTTTAAAGAACATCATATTGGAGCTCGGGGATGATCATTTGTAACCTTGACCTATGTTTGCATAATTTTTTCTTTTTTTTTTCAAGGAAAGTGTTTTAGTAGTTTGTCATAATGTATTATATGTACTCAAACTCTTAGCTACTCACATGCCCCCTTGTACCTGCACTACACTAATTTAATAGTTTGTTTAAAATTAATGGACCTAGCTTGTCAAGACATGACTACTAATTAATCAGAGATTTGGGTCTATGAAATCTAGCAAACAATAGTGTAAGGAAAAAAAAAGGACTTCCCCCCCTCAATTTGGTATGAGTATTCAATGCACTAAAATTCTTCATTCTTTTTAGTTCAATTCTCTTCTTTTATGAAGGATCCTCATAATGGACCAGACAAGATTTATACAGGGAATGCAGGTACATCATAGCCATATCTTTTGTCAAAGGGTATAACCGGCACAATGCCACTATTTCGTATAATCGTTCTGATGATAAACAAATTGCACTAGAAGAATTCTAAAGTGCTGAACTTCATGTTCTGTTTCATTGGACAAGAAATTCTTCAATGTGAATATACCATAATCTATAGCCAAGATACCATTTATAGGTTTGCAGTTGAAGGTGGTCCTTGGTTTTGTCTAATATAATGTAGAGGCATTTGGTAGCAGGTCTATCAGTCCGTAAATTAAAAG
>UESW01004028.1:1242866-1298621 GCA_900491605.1 Calamus simplicifolius
GCCAAAGATAGGTTGAATTTAAGTCATTGGACTTAACTTTCTTAGTAGTTATGTTATAGACAGAAGAATTGTTGGATTTTTGAAGATTCAAAACATAAAGACCATCTAGTAATTCGGCATTTGCATAGAACATGTCTTTATGATAAATGGAGCAATTATTATTCTCAATAATAAAAGAAAAACCATCATTATCCAAACAAGAAACTGAAATAATATTCCTACACATTGTAGGAACATAATAGCAATTGTTCAAAACTAACAAAAGCCCACTGGGCAAAGAAAGTTCATAACTTCCTACAGCTAAAGCAGCAACTTTTGCTCCATTGCCTACTCGAAGATCAACTTCGCCCTTCTTCAGTTGTCTACTCCTTTTGAGCCCCTGCACATTTGTGCAAATGTGAGATCCACATCCAGTATCTAATACCCAGGAACTAGAAGGAGAGAAATTAATCTCTATAACATAAATACCTGAAGAACCGGTCTCACCAGTCTTCTTCTTCTTCTTTAGATCCTCCAAATACAGCTTGCAGTTTCTCTTCCAATGACCAGGTTCATTGCAAAAGAAACAGACACCCTCCTTTGGGGCTTTAGCCTTGGGTTTAGGATTGGGCTTGGGTTGAGCATTGGACTTTCCAGCCCTTCCCTTACCCTTTCCTTTTCTTTTCTTCATAAGGCCCTTTCCCTTTTGAACCATCAGAATATGGCCAGGCTTGGACTTAATATTCTGTTCAGCAGTTTTAAGCATCGTATGCAGCTCAGAAATTGATTTGTCCATTTCATTCATGTTATAGTTCATGATAAACTGATCATAACTATCAGGAAGTGAATTTAGGATCAAATCTGTTGCCAACTCTTGGCTCATTGGAAATCCAAGCCTATCAAGGTGCTCAATATAGCCTTTCATTTTCAACACATGAGCGCTAACTGAAGCACCCTCAGCCATTTTACAAGAGTGCAATGCCTTGGTAGTATCATACCTTTCTTGCCTTGCTTGTTGCTGGAACATTTCCTTTAGATTGACAATCATATCATAAGTTTCCATGTTTTCCAAATCTTTCTGAAGTTCAGAACTCATGGTAGCTAGCATCAAGCATGCAACATCAATAGAGTCATTATGATGCTTCTCATAAGCATTCTTTTCAGCTCTAGAAGCATTATCGGCTGGTTCTTCAGGGTGAGGTTGATCCAGGACATAAAGCTTCCTTTCTTGTTTGAGAACAATTCTCAAATTTTGAAACCAGTCAAGGAAATTAGTCCCAGTAAGTTTGTCCTTCGCAAGGATTGATCGCAGTGACATAGTAGAATTGTTATCATTGTTGGCCATCTACAATAAATGCAAAGTTCGTTAAGTATTTTGATTATGAAAAACTCCCACTAAATTAACAACCCTCAATGATAAAATCATATTAATTTAGTGAGCTAAGATCCATATTTATACTCAACTTTAAGTCAGCTTTGGCATGACACTTAAAATTAAGTTTTTTAGGTAGGTAACTCTTACCAATTGCAACTCATGCAACTCTTAGAAATTTATGGGATTATGACATCATATGTCTCGGCATGTTTAAATCCCATCTCATGCCATTAGGCCCAAAACCGTTTTGATAACCTAATTAAGTTAAACCATTTTTAAACATATGGGTAGCACCATTACCCATCTTGCCTCACTAATGTAACCCAATGTACTTCTACTTTGGTAGAACCCACATTAAGGTGATAAAAGCCTTGACAAGTGTTCAAATATGGATGGCATGTCAACTTAAGATTTTATGTGAGGATCTAGATAGATTAACAGATCTCATCATGCATTTAGTATCACATACTCATTGATATCATACATAGCATCACATACTTATGAAACATCATACATAGCATCTCATACATGTATATAATAAACATGTCATAGTATGACCTTATCAAGATTGATCTTCATAAGCCAATATGAAGATCAATGGTCAATCCTAGGTAATAATGAGCAACACCATAATGTCTACTTGACCATCATCATGTGCATAGACACCTAGCTCCTCTATCACCATGGTTGGATTGCAGGATTTTAAATGGTTTGCTTTGTCTTCTTGCTTTATTACAATAAATAAACAAATACTACTAAAAGTAAAAGAAAAATTATAATGAAACAAAATAGCACGCAGGCCATATATATGATAATTACAACCCTTGTAAAAGAATAATAAAAACCTGCCAATCATATTGGTCACAAGGCCATACCATGCACCATACAAAGCAAAGCAACACACCATGCAAAATATATCATGTTATCATATAGCATATACATATTGCATTAAAGAAAATAGGCGTGTTTTTAAAACCAATTAAATTTACAAGGCGCTCTGATTAGGTAGTACTGCGGTTCCTAAAATTTGGAGATACAATAAAGTTTCATCCTAAAATTTGATTTTATTGATCTCATCAATAAATTTAAGGCTCACATCCGCACCACCATAAACAGCAATTGATAAATCCTTATTGATATGTGAATTCAGTTCATGTATTAATCTAATTAAGACATCACCGAAATCATATATCAAGATATTAAACACTTTAATTGCAATATCCCATTCGGATTTTTAATCATATTAACGAATCCTTACAGGAAACAGATTCATCAATTAACACCTTAGAAAACCTATTATCTATGTCGTTCGTGCAAACACTAATATCATATATATATACAAGAACGCAAACCATGCCAAGATCATATACATCTCATACATACAATCAAACATGGCAGTTTCGATTTTTATGAAAACGCAAGAGGCTCTGATACCACTGTTGGGTTACGGAATGAAAAATCCCAATCTAATTGGAATAAAATTGCAGCGGAAACAAAATAAATTTATAACCCACCAAGAATCACATGCGTTTCATAAAAACCGAAAGAAGGATAAACAAAAATATTACCTTTTGTTATTACCTTTTGTTATTACCTTTTTAATCAGTATGTAATCCTTCTGTTCTTGTGTTGGGTTTTCTCGGATCTTCAAAGGTGCTGCCTTTCAGAAAGACGATCACCCTCTACAAGTATCCACACATGAACAGACCAAAATAGTTTTGAATGCTAGTTCAACCATTCCATTTTTCAAAAAAAAAGAACCCCTGTTTCAACTCTCTATTTTTTCATCTTTAAGGAAAAGATATGACACTTTTAAAAGCCCCAATCGACGTGACCTTTTAAATGCCCCAATCGACGTGACCTTTCAAATGCCCCAATCGACGTGACCTTTCAAATGCCCCACAGACTCTAAAACGTATATATCGAACATATATACAAGCCTGCTAGGAATTTTGGTTAACTAAGATTTTAATTGATATTTATTTAAAACTTTTTTTAAATAATAACAATTTAAATCCTTTCCTTACAAAATAAGGAATATATTTTTAACCAAAAAAAACTTTATGGATTATTTCCTTATCCAATAAGAAAATGTAACAATTTAATTACTTGTCACAATTTAAATTACGAATTTAAATTTTCTCAAAATTAAACTCGAATCTAAATGACAACTAATTATTATTTATAATTTAAAATAATCTCATCATTTTAAATTATATAGAGAGTAACAAATCATAACCATTATTGTCCGTTCTTAGTGTGCGACCCTATAGGTTCAATTAACGTTGGCAGTAGGCCTAAATCACATTTTGAACCTACAAGTCATAAGCGGCCTCTAGCAAGACATTATGACTACCCAAGTTAAATGAAAAGCTCATGTTCCGAGACAACCTTAAAGTAGCTATTAACATAATCCTTTTGTCACATGATATCTTGATAGAATATAAGGCATGGATAAAGTCAACCTTATATCTCTCTATCTTTAATTTCTCGAAACCCAATTAGACTGACTAAACAAATGATATTGATCTCCATCAATTCATTTGAGCATGGCCATGCATTTCTCAGTCTCAATCATCGAGGGATCCAGAGATATCTCTCTTATAATAAGAGGGACAAATTCCATCTTAATCACTCACATCTCACTACATGATTCTTATTATGTTCAATCATAATCTTTATAATCATCCGGTTAAAGACAACGTTTGATTATGTCAAAACATAATATTCCTCATGTTGAGAACTATGGCAATCTCAGGTCTAAGGATTTAATGACACAACTACTAGAGATTAACTTATGACTTTGATCCATGTATTAATCTCAAGGCAGGTCTTATCCAATATTTTTTCTCAACAAATACATATAAATTTGATTTGTCATACACATATTCATCTCATGAATATCAATCAAATTTCATACTAATCTTAATTTATTGTTATTCCCACAACAATAACCGATTAGGGACATTTAGAATAATTCATAATATTATTCAAGGACATTATTATATAATAAACATGCAAATTATGATAATAGTAAATCTTCATAAATATTCAAAATACCATGTCCATACAATAGGCCTAGGGCACTATTACTAACAGATCGATCGTTGCCGATCAGGATCACGGCTTGGATCGATCGCAACCATCGGATCATCGGTGATCGGATCGATCGCCACGGTTCGAGATCGGTCGTGGCTGATCGGGATCAAGGCTTGGATCGATGGCAACTGTCGGATCGACGCCGATCGGTCCGATCGCCACAGTCCGAGATCAGTTGTGGACAATCGGGATCAGGGCTTGGATCGATCGCAACCATCGGATCATCGCCGATCGGACCGATCGCCATGGTCCGAGATCGGTCGTGGACGATCGGGATTAGGGCTTGGATCGATCGCAACCGTCAGATCGTCATCTATCGGACTGATCACCACGGTCTGAGATCGGTCATGGACGATCGAGATCGCGGCTTGGATCAGTCGCAACCATCAGATCGTTGGCGATCGGATCGATCGCCACGGTCCAAGATCGGTCATGGCTGATCGGGATCACGGCTTCGATCGATCGCAACCGTTGGATCGTCGCCGATCTCGGACGGATTGCAACAGTCCAAGATCGGTCGTAGCCGATCGGGATCATGGCTTGGATCGATCACAACCGTCGGATCGTCACTGATCGGTCCGATCATCGATGCAATTTCCTAGAAAATAAAAATAATTTTCATAGATAAAACAATTTTTAATATTGCGACACATGTATTGCGTCGCAATATTTTTAAGAAAAATAATAGTAATAAAAAAATTAAAAAAATATTGCGACGTAATATGTGCATCACAATTATTTTTAGAAAATATAATTTTTATCAGTTATAATTATTAAAAAAATATTGCGATGCATTAGTGATGCATTTTCCTAAAAAATAATTTTTTGAAGAAAATAATTTTTAATATTGCGATGCATGTGTTGCATCGCTATGTTTTTTAGAAAAATAAATGCAATTAAAAAATTTTATAAAAAGCATTGCGACACATTATTTGCATCACAATTATTTTCAAAAAATATTAATTTTATCAGTTATAAATATTTAAAAATATTGCAACGCATTTGCGACGCAATTTTTAAGAAAATATAAATTTTATCAGTTATAAATATTTAAAAAATATTGATGCATTTGCGACATAATTTCCTAGAAAATAAAACAATTTTTAATATTATGACGCATTTATTGCATCGCAATGTTTTTAAGAAAAATAAATGTAATAAAAAAATTAAAAAATATTGCGATGCAATATATGCATCGTAATTATTTTTAGAAAATATAATTTTTATCAGTTATAAATATTTAAAAAATATTGTGATGCATTTGCGATGTAATATTTTTAAAAAATAAAAATAATTTTCCAAGAGAAAATAATTTTTAATATTGTGACGCATTTATTGCATCGCAATGTTTTTAAGAAAAATAAATGTAATAAAAAAATTAAAAAAAATATTGCGATGCAATATATGCATCGCAATTATTTTTAGAAAATATAATTTTTATCAGTTATAAATATTTAAAAAATATTGCGATGCATTTGCGATGCAATTTCCTAGAAAATAAAAATTATTTTCCGCCGGACATTGGCGCCAAGTTAGCGACTCATTAGCGACGCAATTAGTTGCGTCGCTAAATTTTGCATAAAATAATAAAAAAGCTAAATTAGCGATGGATTAGCGACGCATTGTTGCGTCGCTAATCCATAATAAAATTTTAAAAAAATAGCGAGTGATTAGCGATGCATAAATTGCATCGCTAATCACCACTATATAATGCTTGGTCGGGCCGCCCCCCCTTCCCTTCTCTTCTTCTTCCTATTCCTATCCTAGCCGCCGCCGTCTGTCCGCTCCTCCGGCTCCCCCGTCATCTCCCTCGGCGGTAGCTCCCCCCACTCCGGTGGCGTTCCCTCGCAACCGAGGTATGCCCCCCTCCTAAATTTTTTTTTTTAAAAAAAATAGGTTCTGGCCACGGCCACCACCATGGCCGTCTTCTTCGGCCATGACCGCTGCCGTGGCCTGGCCATGGTGGCCAGGCCACCCAAAAAAATTTACATTTTGGGGAGGGTTTTCCCCACCCCCCTTCGTCTTCTCCGGCCATGGCCACGGCCGCTGCCGTGGCCGGCCGTGGCCTGGCCACGGTGGCTAGGCCACCAAAAAAAAATTTAAAGTTTGGGGGGGGGGGTTCCCCACCTCCCCCCTTCGTCTTCTACGGCCACGGCCACGACCGTGGCCGTCTTCTCCGGCCACGGTGGCCAGGCCACCGAAAAAAATATTAATGGTGGGGGGTTTCCCCACCCCCCCTCCCATTCGTCTTCTCCAGCCACGGCCCGTGGTCGGCCGTGGCCTGGCCATGGTGGCCAAGACAAAAAAAAATATTACAGTTTGGGGGGGGTTTTCCTCACCCCCCACCTTCGTCTTCTCCGTTCGTCTTCTTCGGCCACGGTGGCCAGACAAAAAAAAAAAAGTTATGGGAGGTTCCCCCCCTCCCGTTCGTCTTCTCCAGCCACGGTGGCTAGACCAAAAAAAAAGTAATACCTAGGGGGCTTTTCTCCACCCTCAGCCCCTTCAATTTAAAAAAAAATTAACACTCATAAAAAAATTAACAAAAAAATTAGATTCTATCATATTTTATTATTTTTAAAAATATTTTCAAATAATTTGATGACAAATATAAAAAAAATAAATATATTTTTAAAACATGGGCAACTTAATTTTTTTTAAAAAAAGTAACAGCTAGGGGGGTTTTCCCCACCCCCTAGCCCCTTCAAAAAAAAATTTTTAACACTCATGAAAAAAAAATTAACACAAAAAATTTAGATTCTATTATATTTATTATTTTTAAAAATATTTTCAAATAATTTGATGAAAAATATTAAAAAAATATGACTACTAATCTAATTTTTTATTAGATTAGTTATAAATTAATTAATTTATGTCATTAGTCGGAGCTCTTTGGATAGACTGATTTAGCTCATCAATCATGACTCTTTTTAAATCGACTGATTAAACTCATAAATCGTAGCTATTTAGGTCAACTAATTTAGCTCATTAACCATAACTCTTTAGATTAGGTAATTTCAAAATTGCAGTCGTAGCTTTCCATTTCTTTATAGCTGTTTATGCAATAATATTTGTGCATTTGTAGTTATTTACAATTGTTATGTCTTAATTATTTACATTCTGCTTCAAATTGAATGATGCATTAAATTATGTAATGCTAGATAGAAAGTCTTGTTGTATTATTATTTAATTTTCAGCAACAAATTAGTAGTTTCAATGATTTATATTTTAGTCTTCACAAACATTTATATTCGACATAATAATCTTAAGAAGTCAGTGACTATATATATAGAACACTATTCCTATATATGTATAATTGACAAGAAGTTAAGAATAACAAGCATAAGTTCGATTGTCTTCGGATTTCCATATTATTAATCATAGCACTATAACCTTTAGACCCGTTTGAGAATTTGTAAGACTTAATCTTGCAAATTCTCAAATTATCTTGGTGGACAGTTTGAGAATATTTTTGTGATATGTTAGTCTGCTATTAATCATCGTTGGGTGAGATTGCGGTTTGTATTTTCTCATACGTTCTCCTAGTGTGGCATATATGCCATACATTTAGGAGAACATATGGGGAAATGCTGCTGAAATTTTAACGTAACCGATCGATGACAATTAATAGCAGAATAACATATCACAAAAAATATTCTTGAATGGGATAGGGCCTTACCTTTTAGACATGGAGTAAAGGTGGAATTAAATTAGGACACTTGAATGCTTGTGAAGTCTCATGATTGAACGGACCGCCTTGCAGGCCGACCTGAACTCAAGCCCTAGCATTAGCCTGGCATGAACCTGTGCCTCGGTCCTTGCTAGCATGCCAAGGATCATAGCCGTGGCCAGGCCTTGCAGGGTAGGGACCTTAGTTGTCTAAAAAAAAATTGGTTTAGTCATAAATTATTTAAATGGTTATTATTAACCTAAGTTGTGTAAAAGAAATAATTAAGTTATATATTTAGTAATGCTAATATAGTTTTATAATGTGGTTTCCTTTAATGGTTTACCAGAAATTGTATAAGTCGGTCAAAAATGAGCGGGGCTCGCTCGTTGATGTATGAAAGGATAAAAGATGGCTTGCTTAATCCAGATTTTCTGAATGGATTGAAAGAATTTATCGCATTTGCATGTAGCCAACCTGAATGGATGGATGGGCCTAGGATTAGGTGCCCATGCAACTATCACAGGTGTCAGAATAAATCCTACAGAGATGTCAAAACTGTTAAGGTGCATCTGTGTAAAAAGGGGTTTGTTCCTGATTACGATGTTTGGTACTGTCATGGTGAACCAGAGGAAATTTCAGCAGTTGTTACAAGCCAACAAGTGTCAATTCTCGTTGATGAACCATTTGTGAATCTAAACACATATGAATAAATGGTTATGAATGCATCGGGTAATGAATTCAATCAGAATACATTTATGGAAGAACCAAATCCAGATGCACAACAATTTAATTTATGATATGTTGCGTGCTGCAAATCAAGAATTGTATCCTGGTTGTGAGGATCATTCACAGTTGTCTACGGCTGCTCGGTTGCTGAATATTAAGGCAGAACATCGATTATCAGAAAAGGCGTTTAATTCTGTAGCTAGGTTAATCAAGGAAATTTTGCCAAATGATAATGTTGTAGTAGACAGTTTTTACTCAACGAAGAAGTTGTTGTGTGGGCTTGGGCTCCCGGTTAATAAGATCGATTGTTGCTTGAATAATTGTATGATATATTGGGGTGAAGACTCGGAGCTGAGATGGTGTAAGATTTGTGGGCAATCAAGGTACAAAAACAGCGAAGGGGGAGCTAGTACAAGTAGGAGGAAAAGTGTTCCTTACAAGAGGATGCATTACTTTCCTCTGACTCCACGCCTATAGAGATTATACAGATCTGAGGCTACAGCTGCTGATATGAGATGGCATGCCGAACATGAATCTAAAGAGGATGAAATGCGGCATCCATCAGATTCAAAAGCTTGGAAGCATTTCAATGAAAATCATCCTGATTTTGCTGAAGATATAAGGAATGTCAGATTAGGTTTTTGTACCGATGGCTTCCAACCATTCGATCAAGCGGGGCAATAGTATTCATGTTGGCCTGTGATATTGACTGTATATAACCTTCCTCCATGGAAGTGCATGAAAGAGACTACAATGTTTTTGATAGTTTTGGTTCCAAGACCATCAAATCCAAAGGAAAAGATTGATGTCTTCCTGCAACCATTGGTGGCCAATTGAAAATGTTGTGGGAAACAGGAGTCGTAGCCTACGATATTTCTATGAAACAGAATTCATCATGAGAGTTGCTTTGATGTGGATAATAAGTGACTTCCCGGCATATGCAATGTTGTATGGTTGGAGCACTGCTGGACGTCTGGCATGCCCTCATTGCATGTATGATTCGGATGCATTTACATTGCAGAAGAGTGGTAAGCAGTCATGGTTTGATAATCATAGGAAGTTCTTGCCCCCAAATCATCCTTACAGGCGTAACTTGATCGCCTTCCGGAAGAACAAAGCAGTCACAAAATTTGCCGAACCGGTTAGGTCAGCACGGATATATTTGATACTATAGAGCATTTGGGGTTGAGGTATGCTTGGGAACCAGATGCAGATAGAATAAATGGCCGTATATGTAAAGAACATAACTGGAAGAAGCGGAGTATATTTTGGGATTTGCCTTATTGGAGCACAAATCTCATCCGGCACAATTTGGATGTTATGCATATCGAGAAAATTTTTTTGATAACATATTTAACACGGTGCTAAACATCCCGGGAAAAACAAAAGGCACTGCAAAGTCAAGAGAAGAACTTAATCAGTATTGCAGAAGAGGTGATTTGAGAAGGAATACCGACGGAACCTATCCTAAAGCCTATTACACTCTTGACAGAAATTCACGAGAAGTTTTATGTAACTGGCTTAGAGGGTTAAAATTTTCAAATGGTTATGCCTCAAATATCGGTAGGTGTGTGTACATGCATAAGCTCAAGTTGTTCGGCATGAAGAGTCACGACTGTCATGTTTTCATGCAACGGTTATTGCCTATAGCTTTTCGTGAGTTGCTTCCGCAACATGTCTGGAAGGCGTTGACAGAGCTCAGCTTGTTCTTCAAGGAGTTGTCTGCCACAGTCATTACTTCTGCATCCATGGCAAGGCTTGAGGAGAAAATTTCAATTATTTTATGCAAGCTGGAGCGAATATTTCCTCTAGTTTTTTTGACTCAATGGAGCATTTACCGGTTCACTTGCCATACGAAGCGAGCATAGCTTGGTCCCGTGCAGTATCGCTGGATGTATCCTTTCGAGAGGTAAATATATACATCATTAAGACATATTGACATTTCAAATATTATTTCATTGCGAGAAAATTGGTTAATTTTTTGTCTCAACTTTACATATAGGTACCTTAAGAAGTTAAAAAATAATGTGCGTAATAAGGCAAGGGTTGAAGGTTCTATATGCAATGCACACTTGGTCGAAGAAGTTTCAGCTTTTGCCTCGCATTACTTTGAGGGTCACGTCCACACGAGGAGCCGAAATCTTGGTCGTAACGATGACGTATGTGTGGACGAAGGAGAACCTAATGATGGTAGAATATCAATTTTTAAAGGTATTGGCCGTTTATTTGGGGGGCAGAAGTCAAGAAATCTTAGCGATATGGAGTATAATGCAGCACATTATTATATCCTAATGAACTGTAGAGAAGTCGATCCATATATTGAGTAAGTGTATACTTCAATGCTTAATTGGAACTTCTAATTTAAATTACAATATACTAAATATTTAATTGCTAACATCAGTTTTAATCCTTATCATCCCATAAGGATGTATTGTGATAGACAACGACAGATGAATCCCGACATCAGTCAAGTTGCAATTGGACAGAAGTTAGAAATGGAGTTCGCTTACTGGTTTTATGAATTTGTGAGTAGTATCACTCAATCAATTTCAGTAATGGCTTTAATTTTTCGAATTGGTTGTGAATAGCTTATTAATTTATAGGTAAACAGTCCATGGTCCGCAACCGATAATATTTTCATTAAATGTCTATCGCAATGGCCATTGAAGACCGTAACAACCTCTACTGGCTATTTTGTTAATGGGTATAAATTTTGGATTGAACGATTAGCAGCTTCAAGAGGCACGCAGAACTGGGGCGTGTGTGTTAAAGGAGAAAGTGTTGGAGCAAATATGCAGGATTATTACGAAAAGTTAGTAGAGGTGGTTGAAGTTGAATATCCCGATTGGCCTATGAAACGAATCGTATTGTTTCGTTGCGATTGGTTCGATCCGACAGTTCCTGTGGGCAAAAGGGTTCATAACGACTATAATTTGGTTGAAGTGAACCATCGACAAAGATTGCAGAAATATGACCCATTCATCCTTGCATCCCAAGCTCAGCAAGTGTTTTACTGTAGATATCCAAGTTTGCGCAACGACAAGCGAGATTGGTGGGCTGTTTCTAAAATCGTCCCACGTTCAACAATCTTATTAGAGGAGAGTTCATCAAGTCAATCAGCCGAGTGCCCTGCATTTCAAGAGGATGAGATGGAAATGCATGCAATTGAGGACGACACAAGGGCTCCTGAAATATCACTTAGAGATCCAAATGGTGATGTCCAAGAAATTACGGATGCAAATGTTCGGTTTCCTTCCGATGATAATGAAACTGAATCGCAGTCCGATACGGCATCGGATGTTGAACCAACATTTCACGAAACAAATGACATCGATTAAACATAGAGGTTTTTTTAAATTTAACTTTATTTTATAAGTGGTAAATTTTTACATAGTCAATCATTAATCGTAATTTAATTGCATGAATCTTTAGTATTTTCAGTATGACAGGCAGGTAGATCTACCGACGACATACGGAGTGAGCAGGGACGTAGCCCTGCTGCATCAGATCACATGAGCTTTGGAGATGGAGAGTTTGGATCTCCACACATCGCACACCTTCGATCTCTCCAGCAGTCGGCGGTGATCCTGCATTGGTATTACCATCCAGCCGATCGGCACATACCTCCGAGAGTTCTTCCACCATCGGCCGCACTGTACTTCGACTTGATGCTCATGGGCTGTAAGTATATACTAATTAAAAATATATGTTTATGTTTTTAAGTCAATTACTTATAAACATGCATTTTTTTAACAGATTTATTGAGCAGCATCATGTATCCAGCCACATCAGCGTCGTATTTCAGAGACGTGCAGATCCAGTGGCTACGATTGGCGTCACGTATCTCCAGCCACGAGGGAGTTTTATTTTTCTGAGTTTCAGGTAAACTTATTAAATATAATTTATCACTGATATAAAATTTCTTAATCTTAATAAATTCTGAAACTAACTATTTATTTTAATGCAGAAAAAGTTTACGTGGGACCCTGCCAGCCATGATGCCATTAGGGCAGCATGGGAGGCTCTTACGGGACGCCGATACTCCGACATGCTTCATCGTTGGAGGTCATCGGGTCAGCATCCTGCGCATGTGCCAGAGGGTATTTGGCACGAGTGGCAGCAGGCCTGGCAGTCCGATGGCTGGCACAGGAGGTCCGCATCAGCCAGCACGAACCGTCGATCCGAGAAGGGCGGTCCTGGCACGGGTCTCTCCCGCCATACTTCGGGCTCCATTTCAATTCAGAAGCACAGACGCCGTATGGTAAGAAAACATAAATAATTTAATTACTAATTTAGCTATTTATAAATATTTATTAATATCAATTTTTTTATTGTTATAGTCTGAGCAGGAGGGCGGAGATCCTGGTGAGTTTCGCCTATTCAGGGCGACACACACTAGGAGGGACGGTTCCTGGGTCAACACGCGATCACGGGAGGTTGCGGTAAGAAATTAGCTTTATGTAGTATCTGTTTAATTTCTAAAATTTTATTTCAAGAAATTTATTAACTCATTTATTGTTGATTTTATAATTCAAAGACACGAGTCGAGGAGCTTGGCTCCCAGGCATCGCAGGTCGACTCCACTGATGGGGAGATGCCCGTCGAACTCTCAGCAAAGGAGAGTCGGCGTGTGTTTTTGGAGGCTGTTGGTGCCCAGCCACAAGACCGTAGGGTCTATGGTCTGGGCACTAGAGCTTCTGCATATTTTCCCCATCAAGCCTCCAGCTCGCGATTTTCTGGTGATATTCCTGCCGAGCGTTTAGACGATATTCGGAGATCCATTGCGGAGGAGGTTTGGCAGGATGTTCGTCAGGAGGTTCGGCAGGAGGTTCGGTAGGAGGTTGAGCACGAGTTCAAGCAGCGTATGCGAGGCCGGGATCAGGAGCTTGCAGACGTGCGAGATCAGATGCGTCATTTGCAGGATATGGTTAGCCGCTTGTCGCAGGGTCTCCAGCCTCCACGTGATCGCTCAGATTCTTAATGTATTTTTTTTTTATATGTTGTACATGAAAACTTTAAAATTTTAATATATTAATTATTTTTGGAAATTGAATGATTATTTTTGGATCAATATGAGTGAAGAATGTTTCTATCAATATTTAAATGTAATGAAATTGTGTTAACCATTTTAATTTTTAATATTTTATATTTTTTAAAAAATTTAATTAGCGACGCATTAGCGACTGAAATTGCATCGCTAATATTTTTAAAATTTTATTATTAAATATTGCGACGCAATGACCTGCGTCGCAATAATTTAAAAAAAATTTAATAGCGACGCATTAGCGACTCAAATTACGTCGCTATTATATCTAAAATATTATTATTAAATATTGCGATGCAATGACCTTGCGTCGTAATATTTTAAAAAAATTTTCTTGGCGACGCATTAGCGACTCAAATTGCATCACTATTATATTAAAAATATTATTATTAAATATTGCGACGCAACTAAATGCATCGCAATATTGCGACGTAATTGAATGTGTCGCAATATTTAATAATAATTTTAAATATTAAAAATTAGTTTTAAATTTAGCGATGCATTTGGATGCATCGCAATATTGCGACGCATTGTTGCATCGCAAAGAGTCGCAATATTGCGACGCAATTGCGACAAATGGAGATTGCGATGGACATCTGAGCGACGCCGTCATTGCGTCGCTATTGCGTCGCAATAGCACGTTTAGCGATGCAATTGCGACGCATTTGGGCATCGCAATATTTTTTTCCCTTGTAGTGTCACTATAAGAAAAATTAATTTTAGGGATGCCAAAATGCGTCGCTAATGCATCGTTAAGTGGATTTAGCGATGCATTAGCGGTGCATTTTCGGCGTCGTTATAAACTTCGTCGCAAACAGCAATCCGTCGCAATTGCGTCGCTAAATAGCGACGCCTAACGACACAAAAAAATGCATCACTATTTTGCGACTAAACTAAAGTCGTCGCAATTTAGCGACGCATTAGCGATTCCAGATTGTGTCACAATATTGCAACTAATTGCATCGCAATATTACGATGCAATTTGCGTCGTAATATTGCGACACAATTGCGACTCAAATTATGCGTCGCAATATTGCGACATAGTTGCATGCATCGCAATATTGCGATGCAATTTGTGTCGCAATTGCATTACAAAATTAATAATTTATTTTTTTAAATAATTACAACGAAAAACTTTCATTGCAATAGTGTCACTAATTATTTTTTATTAAATTTAAAATGTTATAAATTAAAACTCCGAATACAATTTCATTGCATTCAAATATTGATCGAAACATTATCACTAAATATCCAAAAATATTGATCGAAACATTCATCACAAAATTTACAAAAATATATATAAATTTAACCTATTAATAATTTAAAATTTTGATATACAAAATATAAGTAGTAAAGAAAAAAATACATCAAAAAGCTGCACTATCATGATCACGGAAAGGCTGCGGAGGCTGGAATGAACCCTGCGACATGAGGCAAACCAAATCTTGCATCTGACGCATCTGCTCTCTCATGTTTGCAACCTCCTGCCGAACCTCCTATCGAACCTCCTCTGTAATAGATATCCAATGTCATCTAAATACTCGGTAGGAATATCGCCAGGATAGTGCAAACTGGAGCCCTGATGGAAAAAATATCTAGAAGCTTTAGTGCCCAGACCGTATACCCTACAGTCTCGCGGCTGAGCACCAACAGCTTTCAAAAATATATATTGACTCTCCTGTGGTGAGAGTTCGACGGGCGGCCCCCTATTAGTGGAGTCGACCTGCGATGCCTGGGACTAAAGCTCCTTGACTCGTGCCTTTGAATTTTAGAATCAACGATAAATGAATTATTATATGAAGCTGAATAAAATTTTAAAAATTAAACAGATACAATATAAGGCTAATTTCTTACCACAACCTCCTGTGATCATGCATCGACCCAGGAACCGTCCTTCCTGATCACCTTGAATAGGCGAAACTCACCAGGATCTCTGCCCTTCTACTCAGACTACAAAAGCAGAAGAAATGATATAAATGTAAGTATTTGCAAATGACTAAATTAGTAATTAAATTATTTATATTTTCTTACCATATGGCATCTGTGCTCCTGAATCAAAATGGACCCGCAAGTGTGGCAGGAGAGATCATGCCACGATCGCCCCTCTTGGATCGGCGGTTCGTAGTGGCTGATGTGGACCTCCTTTGCCAGGCCTCAGACTGTGACACCTGCTGCCAGTCGTGTTAAATACCCTCCGGCATATGCACAGGATGCTCATCCAATCTTCTCCAATGATGAAGCATGTCGGAGTATCGGCGTGCTGCAACAGCATTCCATACTGCCCTAACAGCATCATGGATGGCAGGGTCCCACGTAAACTTTTTCTGCATTGACATAAATAGTTAGTTTAAGAATATATTAAGATTAAGAAATTTTATATCAGTGATAAATTGTATTTAATAAGTTTACCTAAAACTCTGAAAAATAAAACTCCCTCATGGTTGCAGATACATGGTGCCAATTGTAGCCAATGGGATCAGCAGGCCTTTGGAATATAGAGCTGATCTGGCTCGATACAGAATGCTGCTCAATAAAGCTGTTAAAAAAATGTATGTTTATAAGTAATTGACTTTAACACATAAACATATATTTACAATTAGTATATACTTACAGTCCATCAGCATCCAATCGAAGTATGGTGCGGCCGGCGTAGGAAGAACTCTCAGAGGTCTGTGCCGATTGGCTATAAGACTCGAAGGCTGTAGATCTGAACTCTCCATCTCCAATGCTCATGAAGTGATCTAATACGGCAGGGATATGTCCCTGCTCGCTCTGTCCGTCGGTGGTAGATCTATCTCGGCCCGACATATTAAAAATACTAAAGATTCATGCAATATAATTACGAATAATGATTGAATATCTAAAAATTTAACACTTATGAAATAAACCTTTTTTTTAAACCATGGCCGCGACAGGGGGAGGGGGGTTTTTTTAACCTTTTTGGGGTTTTTTTAACCTTTTTTTTTGGCCTGGCTGTGGCCTGGCCATGGATTGTGGCTAGGCCACGGTCGGCTGCTAGGCGGCCATGGCCGTGGCCAACGACAGGGGAGGGGGGAGGTTTTAAACCTTTTTTTTTTGGCCTCGCAGTGGCCTGGCCACGGACTGTGGCCATGTGGCCAGGCTACGGCCGGCCGCTAGGCGGCCATGGTCATGGCCGGTGACAGGGGGAGGGAGGGGGCTGGGGGGGTTTAAACTTTTTTTTTTTGGCCTGGCATGGCCAGGCCACGGCCGGCTGCTAGACGGTCGAGGCCAGCGATAGGGGGAGGGGGGAGGTTTTAAACCTTTTTTTTTGCCTCGCCATGGCCTGGCCACGGACTGTGGCCATGTGGCCAGGCTACAGCCGGCCGCCAGGCGGCCATGGCCGTGGCCGGCGACAAGGGGAGGGAGGGGGCTGGGGGGGTTTAAACTTTTTTTTTTTGGCCTGGCCGTGGCCTGGCCATGGCCGGCCACCATGCGGCCATGGGGGAGGGGGGCTAGGGGGGGTAGTTGTAAACTTTTTTTTGGCCTAGCCATGGCTTGGCCACGGACTATGGCTAGGCCACGGCCGATCGCAAGGCGGCCACGGCCATCCGCGGCCGTGGCCGGCGACAGGGGAAGGGGGGACTAGGGGGGGTTTAAAACTATTTTTTTGGCCTAGCCGTGGCTTGGCCACGGGCCATGGCCGATCACCAGGCATCCACGGCCGGCCACGACCATGGCTGGCGAGAGGGGATGGGGAGGGGTAGGGGGGAAGGAGGGGTTTACTTGAAACTTGGAGTCGCCTGCGAGGAGGTCGTGGTGACGGAGGGCCATCGAAGTGCCGTCAGAGGTGGGGAAGAGGGAGGGAGAAAGAGGGAGGGAGAGGCGCCGCTGGGTGGGGGGAGGAAGCAGGGAGGAAGAGGGTGGGTTAGGGCTTGGGGGATTTTATAAATTAGGATTAGCGACGCATGAATGCGTCGCTAATCCATCACTAATTAGCGATGCAATAAATGCTAATTAGTGATGCATCTATTGCGTCACTAATTGCGTCGCTAATTTGGCAATGTAAGACCGATGCATAATTGCATCGCTAAATAGCGACACATAAAGTATGGATCGCTAGATGCGTCACTATTTAGCGATGCATTGATTATGCGTCGCTATTTAGCAACGCAATTATGCGTCCCTAAATATTAATATTTATAATATTAATTTTATTTATTAATTATTATAGTGTATAATATTTAATATTATATAGTGATAATTTTATATATTGATATATTGTAATCTATGCCGCTCGTTTTGCTGGAGCCTCGGGATGACATGGGTGGCCGCGATGTTACATGTCCACTTCCTTCGGGAACCTCCCGTGGGCGGCGCTGCTGCCCCTTTCTGTTGGGAGAAATAATCCTGAGGCATGCATATTTTTAAAATTTGATAACTATTATCAATGCGGAAACTAATAGATTACATATTAATCTATCTAATATGCATCAAGATCATATCTTTACCTTATATATAGGATCGCTTGATCTAAAATATGCATGTAAATAAAATCATTAGAATCATATCTTGATCTTCAAGGTAAGAAGTCATACTTCTTGTCTTGAAGCATGCCTTAAGATCTAGGGATCATATCACTTACCTTAAGGGCAATAGGTAAATCTTTTATGCCCTGCAGCCATTCAATCGTCCGGCCTCTAGTATCATCCACGCGAAGCCCCGAATGATCGGATTCCGGGAATGCTAGCTCGGAAAAACAACTTTGCTGATCTTGAATCCTCCCACTTGAATCTTCCTCCAAGATCCACCAAGCTTTTGCTAACACCAGAATCACCAGGATTTTCTATTCTAACTTTTTAGAATTTTCAATCCACGACATGTCGTGTGTTGTAGTTATCTGATGAGGGATGTCCTCTATTTATAGTCTCATTTTAGCCAGCCCATTGAATTCTAACATTTAGAATTCCGCCATTTGGTAAAAAGCAAAGAGACGCCGAACCAAAGAGACGTGGCATTTGGTTAATTCCAACGTTCGGTGAAAACCAAAGAGACGTGGCATTTGGTTAATTCCGACGTTTGGTGAAAACCAAAGAGAAGCGACGTTCTGCTAATTTCGACGTTCGGTGAGAACTAAAGAGATGTAAATTCTAACACATAGAATTCCATCGCCTAGTTGATTCAAAGAGGCACATTAATTCCACTTTAATTCTAACACTTAGAATTCCGATGGAAATGGTTTGGAAAGGATTAAATTAATACATTAAATTCTAAATGAGAATTTAATCTCTCAGACATTAGTTATCTCATCATGTGAGATACTTATGCGAGAGGTTTGGGTTCAGGTTTTGGTTTAAGCTGATTTAAATTTATTGGACTGAACCTATATAGATCATGGTCCTAGCCCAAATCAAATTTGTCTAGTCCTGAATCTATTTAAATACAAATCAAGTCTAATTTCAAATCAATATTTGAAATTGATTAGTCCTTCTAATAGACTTAAACCAAATTGAATCTTATTCACTTGTACTTAACCCAATTGAGATAATTCAATCAATCAAATTGATTAATTAAATCATATACGATTCTCAATCGTTGATCAGCAAATAGATCATCCTAGGAAACTTCTATGCGTGTGACTCTCTAGGTTCGAACCTAAGCCGGTAGCATAGAAACAACTTTCTATACTAATCGATGTGCCCATCTAGTAATGGAACCCGATATCCAGATAGGTCGAAGAGTTACCGAGCAAACTCCAAGAACCCTAAGAAACAGTTACTGTATAATTCATCCTTTTGACCACAAATGCTAAGGATGGCTTAAGAGCCTGTCAACTCTAAATAGCAAATCCATAAAGTGATTTCAATTTTAGTGATCATGTGACTTTCACATGAAGTGCCTTGGCCAAGGTCTTGCTAAATTGAAACACAAGCATTTCTCCTTTTAACGGGATAGGTCAAATTCCATCTTGATTCACAGCTGACTACCACAAGTACTTGACTGCACCCAGTAACCTTTCGTAGCTGGATTAGAAATCCAGGTGGTCCAGCACCTAAGTACAATGAGTTGCTTGCAAGTCACCGGTTGTGATCTTTAGGTCTGAAGGATACTTATACCTATATCTTCTCGGATTAACTCTTGATAGCAGAGTATCCGAAATGAGTCACGTTCGGTAAAATATACTCCTACATTTTCACCTGTATGTCATACCAGTGTCTCTACACTCCTTGGTTAAGAGGACAACCAACAAATATAATATACAACATCCTATAATTAATAGTACTATGGCCCTGTCATAGTATATCATTTGGTCGCGAACTCTTTTAAGGACCTTCAAAGATAAAAACTCCTTTATCGTGAAGGAAGATGCTGAGGGCTTCATTACTATTAGGAGTTTTAAGAAGATGTTCTTGTAATGAATAAACTGCCAAATAACTTTTATTAATATATCAATTTATATACAATTTACATTAGCACAATCATCAAATGATTGACTTTAGGATACAATTTCCAACAAACTCCCACTTAGCCTAAAGCCACTCATTACAGTATCTAATACCCATCTTCAATTTATAGTCGTCAAACTCCTTGATGCTGAGTGCTTTAGTAAATGGGTCACCTAGGTTTTTCTTTCCATCAATCTTCTGAAGATTTATGTCACCTCGTTCTACAATCTCTCGAATTAGATGAAACCGATGCAGTATGTGCTTGGTGTGCTGATGTGCTCGTGGTTCCTTTGCTTGAGCTATGGCACCAGTACTGTCACTGTACAACAGGACTTGCCCATCTATGGAAGGTGCCACTCCAAGCTTGGAGATAAACTTTTGCAGCCATACAGCTTCTTTCGCAGCATCTGATGCAGCGATGTACTCTGCCTCACACACCGAATCTGCCACTGTATGTTGCTTAGAACTTTTTCGGCAAACAGCTCCACCATTTAGGACAAACACGAAACCGATACACTTTTGCCATCATCATGATCTGATTGGAAACTGAAATCAATATATCCAACAAGTTTCAAATCAGACTCTCTATAGACTAACCACTGGTCCTTAGTATTTCTCAAATATTTAAGGATTGTCTTAACAACTTGCCAGTATTTTTCTCCTGGATCAGATTGGTATCTACTCACTACTCCTAGTGAGTATGCCACATCTGGTCTTGTACATGTCATGGTATACATAATCGATCCCACTGCCGAAGCATATGGAATTCGACTCATACGTTCTCTTTCATTAGGAGTTGTCGGACAATCCTTCTTAGAAAGATGAATTCCATGGCCTATCGGAAGATAGCATTTCTTGGAATTCTCCATGCTAAACCTCTTTAGCACGGTGTCAATGTACATAGATTGGGATAAACCAAGCATCCTCTTAGATCTATCTCTATAGATCTTCATCCCTAGGATGTATGATGCTTCTCCCAGATCTTTCATGGAGAATTGTGATGATAACCATGTCTTTATTCCTTGTAATGCAGGGATATCATTCCCGATTAAGAGAATATCATCCACATATAATACAAGAAATACAATAACGGAATCGTTAGCCCATTTATAAATGCAAGGTTCTTCTTTATTCTTAATAAAGCCATAAGATTTGATCACTTTATCAAATCGTATGTTCCAACTCCTAGATGCTTGCTTAAGTCCATAAATAGACTTTTGTAGCCTGCACACTTTAGACTCGTCTTCAGATATAAAACCTTCAGGCTATATCATATACACATGTTCTTCTAAATCACCATTTAGAAAAGCGGTTTTAACATCCATCTGCCAAATCTCATAATCGAAGTGTGCTGCTATAGCTAACATAATCCGAATGAATTTCAGCATTGCCACAGGAGAAAACGTTTCGTCATAGTCAATACCATAACGTTGACGATACTCCTTGGCAACCAGACGTGCTTTATAGGTCTCAACCTTTCCGTCTGCACCTCTTTTCCTCTGAAAACCCACTTACACCCTATGGGTTTTATCCCTTCAGGTGGGTCAACTAATGTCCATACATTATTTTCCTTCATGGAATCAAGTTCGAATTTCATGGCATCAAGCCATTTATTAGAGTCAGTCCTTTGCATAGCATCCATATAAGTGATCGGATCCTCGTTGTTCTTATCGAGTTCAACAGGATCATCGTTCTAGACCAAGAAACCTAAGTATCTGTCCGGTTGATGTGGTACTCTACCAGATTGCCTTAATGGTGCATCTAAAATGGGTTTTGAGTTTGATCTAATCAACTCAGATTCTAAGGGTTCACTGGTTTGTGTTGTTCCTTCTACTTGATGAACTTCCTCAAGTTCAATATTAGAGCTATTTGTTCCTTCACTAAGGAACTCCTTTTCAAGAAAAACTGCTCTATTACTAATGAACAACTTTTGTTCTCAGTATTGTAGAAGTAATATCCTTTGGTTTCTTTCGGATAGCCAATAAATATATTTATCAGATTTGGGTTCAAGTTTGTCTGATTTTGCACGTTTTACATAAGCCGGACACCCCCAGACTCTCAGATAGGTGATAACCAGTTTATGTCCATACCACATCTCATGTGGAGTTTTAGAAACAGACTTACTTGAAACCTTATTGAGAATATGACAAGATGATTCCAATGCATATCCCCAAAATGATATTGGCAAGCTTGCAAAACCCATCATGGACCGAACCATGTCTAACAGAGTTCGATTCCTCCTTTCCGACACACCGTTATGCTGCGGTATTCCTAGAGGAGTCCGTTGGGAGAGAATCTCATTCTCCCTTAAATATGTCACAAAGTCATTAGAAAGGTATTCACCTCCTCGATCTGATCGAAGGATCTTAATACATTTTCCTGTTTGTTTTTCTACTTCTCTATGATATAGTTTGAACATTTCAAATGATTCAGATTTATGTCGTAGACATAACCGAACCTAGAAAGGTCACTTGTAAAAGTAATGAAGTAGTAATATCCACCTTTGGCACAAGTGCTCATTGGTCCACATACATCAGTATGTACTAGACTCAATAGCTCTTTGGCTCTTTCACCTTTTCTAGTAAAAGATGACTTGGTCATTTTACCAAGAAGATAGGATTCATAGGTAGTTAATTATTCACAATCATCAATTCGAAGGATGCCCTCCTGAGTTAACCTGTTTAATCTGTTCTTATTGATATGACCCAGCCGATGGTGCCAAAGATAAATGTCTGTGACATCAGTTGTTCTAGGGCACTTACTTGAGTTGTACACTATATTCACAGGCTATATAAATGTCATTGGATAAATGCCCAGTCATTATAGTGACTCCATTCATAATGATATTCAAAGTAACATCCTTTATTGAAATTTCATAATTACTTTTGGCCAGAAGACCTACAGAAATCACGTTCAACAAGAACGTTGGCCAAAAATGATAATTATTTAGTATAATGACATTTCTATTGAAAACCATTTCAAGAACTCCTAATGCCAGAACTGGAACTAATCTTCCATCGCCGACTTTAAGGAATCTTTCATTGTCCTCAAATCTTCTAGTGACCTGTAGTCTCTGCAATGAATTGCAAATGTTAAAAGGACTCCCGCTATCCAATACTCAAGTCTGATTATCATATACAAAAAAATTACAAGGTGTTATCATATAAATACCTTGTTGAGCAACATCTTATCCCTTTTTCTTCTTTGGCCTGTTTTGATCAAGTGTGGCAATGTAAAGAGGACAGTTCCTCTTTCAGTGCCCTTGCATCTTGCAATGAAAGCATTCAGCTTGACTTTTATCAACTTTCTTCTTCTGCATCTGACCACTTATAGATGTCCTAGCATGTTGCACCTTTTTCTTATTCTTTTTCTTCTTTCCTTTCCCAAAGGGTTGACGCCCTACCTTAGATTCTTCAACCACATTAACCAAACCCTTAGAGAGCTGGTTATCTTTCTCAAAGTTTTGTAACAACCCCAACAAACTGTGGTAGTTGACTGCAGGCTTTGTCATTCAAAAATGAGTAAGGAAAGGTCGAAGGATGGAGGCAAGAAATTTAGGATCACATCTTTTCCCAACTGCTCATGTAGGGGAAAGCGAGCTTGCTTAGGAGTTCTATCTTCTCGATCATATACAATACATGATCAGTAACAGGAGATCCATCCCTCATTTGAGCATTAAAAATAGCACAACTAGTCTTGTACCTTTCAACGTCATCAGGTGTGCCGAAAGATTCATTCAATGCTTGAATGATTTCTTCCGGCTGAGCATTCTCGAATCGGCGACCGAATTCATCATTCATTGCTGCTAGCATGATGCAACGTATGCTAGTTCTATCATTGAGCCACTTCTGATAAGTGTCTTTGTCAGAACTTTGGGTGTTTGCATCAGGTATCTTTGGTGTAGGATTATTCAGAATATATAGAATCCTCTCATGCTCAAGGACGATCTTAAGTTTTTTGAACCAGCTATTGAAATTGGAACCATTCAACTTGTCACTATCCAATGGGGACCTTAATGATAAATTAGTGGCCATGTTCTGCATAAGGAAAAACTAAAGTTTAGTGGTATATAAATTGATTCAGTCTAAAGACTTGGACTTTAGTCTAAAGATTCTTTCACTATTTTGTTCAAATTGGCAGCCTCTACACCCCAATTCGAAGAATTATTCTTAATTCTTTAGTGGGCACTAAGATCTACATAGACTACATACAGGCCCAAGTGAAGCTTGGCCAACCCATATGCATCTAAGAGTAGGTTTAAAACCAATTGTTTTCCCAAACAATTCTTAGTGTTCAGTTTTGCCCCATGTTCCTCTTCAGCAGGCATGGAGTGCCTCCACTGAAAGTTCTGGTTAGGTCCAACCATTAAATTATATAATCAATGTAACCTATCAATAAACAACTAAGCCCGAGTGAAGCTTGGCTCACCTGACTGTCTATTTAATAGTTACGCTGACTTATCATATAATGAATGATAATTCGATGGTTGACAAGCACCAGGCATGGAGTGCCTCCAATGATTATCAAGACATCAGACTCATTATCACCCACCTTAATGGGAGGCTATGATCTAGTTATCATATAACTATTTCATTTTAAGGACCTAATAATTTTAGAGGATTTTATAATCTGAAGACAAATTGACTAATCAAGTTCTCCACTGAATCTATGAAATCGGTAGAATGAAACAAGATTAAGTCAGGTTAAGTGGCACCTAAATCAGTCAGACTGATTTCCTTACAAGCATGGGTCAACCTGAATCAGGTAAATGATTTGAATCATAAATGGTTCACCATATTGACCAGGTGAGTAAGATCGATGGGAGGGATATGCCATTAACTCGTTAAAGACGCATCAATACGAGTAGCTCCCAATTAAAAACCATTCGATCGTTGATCCTAGAGCAACTTGCCAACTCACCTTGACATCATATGGTTAACCAATTTTGATTTGACCATCTAAGAGATTCATGCTCAACCACGGAGCCTAATCTACATCCATTTGGTTTAATCAAAGATAATGACATGATCAACACAACTATTGCTTGATTTAGAGCATTCTTAATCAAATCTAATTAATTTAGATTTGATCAAATACTCTTTTAGTCCAGTTGATTTAAACCTTAGGGTCTAACCCTTTATAGACCCGATTTAGCTAACCCAAATGATTAAATATATTTCATGTTTAAATGGCATATATTTCAATCAAGCATAACTTGCATTATGTTACTACTCATAATTCCTATATTTAGATCATATCTAAAAATATTGTGAATCAATATTTGACATTCAAATAAAACTCTCATAAATATTTGTATGTTTCATAACATAGACATCAAGCCATCATATCTCATATCTATGTTTTTATACTAAACATGCAAATATCATGCTTTTATACAACATCAATATGTATCAGATATAAAACATCTTTTGAGAGTGAGTGTAATCTATGTTTTGATGCTAAATATCAATTTAAATTATATTTAGATTAAGCATCAATGATAAAATAATTGCACAACAATATGTCACAGAATACCTCATTGAATGGGTAATTTGGATTTTTAATCCATCTGTGACGATATGGCCTTGTGATCAGTTTTAGCCATAATTACACAATTAATAAGAACATTAATTTACATGCAATAAATTAGATCAATACGAAACCATTGCTCTGATACCATTTGTTGGGAGAAATAATCCCGAGGCATGCATATTTTTAAAATTTGATAACTATTATCAATGCCGAAACTAAAAGATTACATATTAATCTATCTAATATGCATCAAGATCATATCTTTGCCTTATATATAGGATCGCTTGATCTAAAATATGCATGTAAATAAAATCATTAGAATCATATCTTGATCTTCAAGGTAAGAAGTCATACTTCTTGTCTTGAAGCATGCCTTAAGATCTAGGGATCATATCACTTACCTTAAGGGCAATAGGTAAATTTTTATGCTCTGCAGCCGTTCAATCGTCCGGCCTCTAGTATCGTCCACGCGAAGCCCCGAATGATCGGATTCCCGTGAGTGCTAGCTCACAAAAATAACTTTGCTGATCTTGAATCCTCCCACTTGAATCTTCCTCCAAGATCCACCAAGCTTTTGCTAACACCAGAATCACCAGGATTTTCTATTCTAACTTTTTAGAATTTTTAATCCACGACATGTCATATGTTGTAGTTATCTGGTGAGGGATGTCCTCTATTTATAGTCTCATTTTAGCCAGCCCATTGAATTCTAACATTTAGAATTCCGCCATTCGGTAAAAAGCAAAGAGACGTCGAACTAAAGAGACGCAGCATTTGGTTAATTCTGACGTTCGGTAAAAACCAAAGAGACGCGGCATTTGGTTAATTCCGATGTTCGGTGAAAACCAAAGAGACGCGACGTTCTGTTAATTCCGACGTTCGGTGGGAACTAAAGAGATGTGAATTCTAACACATAGAATTCCATCGCCTGGTTGATTCAAAGAGGCACATTAATTCCACTTTAATTCTAACACTTAGAATTCCGATGGAAATGGTTTGGAGAGGATTAAATTAATATATTAAATTCTAAATAAGAATTTAATCTCTCAGACATTAGTTATCTCATCATGTGAGATACTTATGCGAGAGGTTTGGGTTCAGGTTTTGGTTTAAGCTGATTTAAATTTATTGGACTAACCTATATAGATCATGGTCCTAGCCCAAATCAAATTTGTCTAGTCCTGAATCTATTTAAATCCAAATCAAGTCTAATTTCAAATCAATATTTGAAATTGATTAGTCCTTCTAATAGACTTAAACCAAATTGAATCTTATTCACTTGTGCTTAACCCAATTAAGATAATTCAATCAATCAAATTGATTAATTAAATCATATATGATTCTCAATTGTTGATCAGCAAATAGATCATCCTAGGAAACTTCTATGCGTGTGACTCTCTAGGTTCGAACCTAAGCCGTTAGCATAGAAACAACTTTCTATACTAATCGATGTGCCCATCTAGCAATGGAACCCGATGTCTGGATAGGTCAAAGAGTTGCCGAGCAAACTCCAAGAACCCTAAGAAACAGTTACTGTATAATTCATCCTTTTGACCACAAATGCTAAGGATGGCTTAAGAGCCTGTCAACTCTAAATAGCAAATTCATAAAGTGATTTCAATTTTAGTGATCATGTGACTTTCACATGAAGTGCCTTGGCCAAGGTCTTGCTAAATTGAAACACAAGCATTTCTCCTTTTAATGAGATAGGTCAAATTCCATCTTGATTCATAACTGACTACCACAAGTACTTGACTGCACCCAGTAACCTTTTCGTAACTGGATTAGAAATCCAGGTGGTCCGGCACCTAAGTACAATGAGTTGCTTGCAAGTCACCGGTTGTGATCTTCAGGTCTGAAGGATACTTATACCTATATCTTCTTAGATTAACTCTTGACAGCAGAGTATCCAAAAATGAGTCACGTTCGGTGAAATGTACTCCTATATTTTACCTGTATGTCATACCAGTGTCTTTACACTCCTTAGTTAAGAGGACAACCAACAAATATGATATACAACGTCCTATAATTGATAGTACTATGGCCCTGTTATGGTATATCATTTGGTCGTGAACTCTTTTAAGGATCTTCAAAGATAAATCCTCCTTTATCATGAAGGAAGATCCTGAGGGCTTCATTACTATTAGGAGTTTTAAGAAGATGTTCTTGTAATAAATAAACTGCCAAATAACTTTTGTTAATATATCAATTTATATACAATTTACATTAGCACAATCATCAAATGATTGGCTTTAGGATACAATTCCAAACACTTTCTCCCCTCCTCCGCCCTCAGCGGCGCTTCGATCTCTTGTCGCAGGTTACCTCCCTGATGGCCGATCGGGGGGTCAGGCTTGGCCTTGTGCCACTCCCGTCTTCCTCCGAAATTTGAAGACGGGTAGGGGCCTACCATGGTGGTGACAGGTGATGGAGAATTATGGTTCGGTTTAGGAGAGGGAGCCTGAGAAACGACTACCACATCTAAGTAAGGCAGCAGGCGTGCAAATTACCTAATCCTGACATGGGGAGGTAGTGACATTAAATAACAATACTGACCGGCTCTTCAAGTCTGGTAATTGGATTGAGTACAATCTAGTACAATCTAAATCCCTTAACAAGGATCCATTGCATGGCAAGTTTGGTGCTAGCAGCCGAGGTAATTCCAGCTCCAATAGCGTATATTTAAGTTGTTGCAGTTAAAAAGCTCATAGTTGGATATTGGGCTGGGCCGGCCAGTTCACTCCATGGAACGGTGTGCACCGGAGGTACCACGGTGTGCCCAGGTGGCTGACTATAAGGTCCTACCCAGGACCGACGCTGCCTTCAGTCCGATCCATGCCTTTGTGCTGAAAATGCAACCTAAACCCTAAAAACCCTAAACCAACAAATGATAACCCCTAAAACCCTAAAACCCTAAACCCTAAAACCTAAAACCCTAATCCTAAAACCCTAAACCCCTAATTAAACCCTAAAACCCTAAAACCCCTAGAACCCTAAAACTATAAAACCATAAAACCCTAAACCCCTAAACCCCTGAAACCCTTAATCTCTGAACCGTGAATCCCTGAACCCTTAAACCCTGAACCATTGAACCCCTGAACCCTTAAACCCTAAAACCCTATTTAGCAATGCATTAGTGTGTGTCACTATTTAGCGACGCATTTTAATGCATCGCTTTTAGTGATGCATTTAGCGATGTATTTTAATGCATCGCTATTTAGCGATGCAATTATGCGTTGCTAAATATTAATATTTTATATATTAATTATTATGGTGTATAATAATTAATATTATATAGTGATAATTTTATATATTGATATATTATAATATATGCCACTCATTTTGCTGGAGCCCTTGGGATGACATGGGTGGCCATGATATTACATGTTCGCTTCTTTCGAGAACCTTCCGTGGGCAGCACTGCTGCCCCTTTCTCCCCTCCTCCACCCTCGATGGCGCTTCGATCTCTTATCGTGGGTTATCTCCAAAAGTATTTGCATAATTCTACTAAGAAAGAATATGAAAAGAATCAAGCTTTTAACAGAATGACCATACTTGTATGCATCAAAAGTGCTAAATCCCCTGTTGGGATGTCGTTTTTTCCTTTACTGATTCCTTGACTGATTGGCGATATATAGCACAAATAGCTTCCATGCAGAGCTTGAAATCCTCTAGAATTGAAGAAAGCATATCTTCCTCATAGTCCTAGTTCATAGTTTCCTTTCTACAATGATTCTTAGCAAAATCTCCATTAGAAGCTAAATCAACAGCTTCTCTTTCAGAAGCGTCGTCGAATCCAGCATCATATATTAGCAAACCTTTATTCTTTAGCTTTGTAGTAGGAGTTTCCTTCTGCTTACCATTTGTTCCTTCAGATTGTTGGATTTAACATGAAGAATTCCTTAAAGTAGCCAGGTTTCCTTCACTTTTTTTGTAACAAAAAGAAAGATTCATGAAAGAATCATCAAGCATTCACTTCCTTCCTTCTTCCCTTTAAGTCTCTTCCTTCTCCCCTAAACCCCTGAAACCTAAAACCCTTAAACCATGAACCCCTGAACCCTTAAACCTTGAACCCATGAATCCCTGAACCGTGAAGCCCTGAACCCTTAAACCCTGAACCCCTAAACCCTTAAACCCTAAAACCCTATTTAACGATGCACGCTAATGTGTCGCTAAATAGCGACACATTTATATGCGTCTCTGTTTAGCGACTCAGCGATGCATTTTAATGAGTCGCTAAATAGTAACGCATTATTGTGTCGCTAAACAGTGACGCATTAAAATGCATCACTGTTTAGTGCGTCATTGTTTAGCGATGCATTTTAATGTGTCGCTGTTTAGTGATGCATTAAAATGCATCGCTATTTAGTAACGCAATTTTGCATCGCTAAACAGTGATGCATTAAAATGCATCACTGTTTGGCGATCCATTTTAATGTGTCGCTATTTAGTGATGCATTAAAATGCATCACTATTTAGGGACGCAATTTTGCATCACTAAATAGTGACGCATTAAAATGCATCACTGTTTAGCGACGCATTAAAGCTGTTTAGCGACGCATTAAAATGCATCGCTATTTAGCAACAGAAATTTTTGAATTTGCTAAATCCGTCGCTAGTTAGCAACTAATTTAATGCATTGCTAAATTGCATCGCAGATTTCATGGGTCACAATTGCATCGCAATTCTATCGTTATTTTATGATGAATATTTGCATCGTTAAGTTGCGTCACTATTTCATGAATTTCTTGTAGTGTCTTTTTATTTCCATATTTGTATTTACTTGGGCCCCAAGTCTCTTATCCTATAAAAGAGACCATCTTATATAAAAAAAGGATCCAACCTTTCAATCAATCAATACAATTAATCAGTTATTTTGAGTCATATTTTCTTTGTGTTCTTGTGTTCTTGCTTCTGTGCATGCCTGCATCCAAGCCGCCCGACCTTAAACCCTAATAGCCACCTTCTTGCCATCCACTAGTGGACGCCAAAGACCCTCAACCGCCCTACCTCCTCCACTTCTTCTTCATCTCTTTACCTTTATTCTGATTTTCTCTTTTCTTATTAGCCCTTGTATGATGATCTTGCAGATCCCTCAGTAGCCATGAATCTAGGATTCAAGGTGATTATCATACAAGTCAGCGAATACTTGGCCGTAGATCCGTAGGCTCGAGGCTTGGTCATGTAGGGCGCATCCGCTAGGCAGAGCAACCCCTTTAGCACTTCGATCTTTTCTTCATGCCAGGTACACCCCCTCTAATCTACTTGTAACTTTATTGAAGGAGAGCAAGCCCTACCAGGGCTTCTTAGCCTTGGCGATCTTTCTTCTTTACTTTTCTGTGGAACTATTTTGCGTGCGGAGTTACTGTGAGTTTTCCTGAATCCCTCTTAGGCTATTACTTCGAGAGACTAATCAACTGCAATAATTAATCATATAAAATTTACTTGTATGCGAATCGGTCCTGCATCAGGATGGTCTCAAAAGGCATAGTTATCAGAATCAAACCGAGCCGGCTGGTTGCACCGATTGAACCGGGATCCGAAGGCCAAGTTGGTCCGGTTCTAAGATAAAACTGGATGTGTAAGTGACCCTAAATAACTCGGTCAATCCATCCGATTCACCCGTGAATTGGTCAATCCTGCCCGAACCGGATGGAGTCATGGGTTTTATTATCATGTTAACCTTAATTTTTTATTAAAAATTAATTTTTATTAATATAAATATATATTTATATTAAAATAATAGATCGATGGTTCAACTAGTGACCCAACGGTTGAACTAGTGACCCGATGAACTGAGCCCTTGGCTGGGTCAATGTTCGGGCCGAGTCTGACAACTATGTCAAAAGGTACATATTGCAGTATACCCAATCACATAAGCCTTGATTGAGTTTGCCATGCCATATTTAATGACTTGGGATCCTCAATCAAAAATGCCGCTTAAGAAGGTGGTGTTTGAGCTTTATCACCCAAGTATCACGCATAGTTGTCAGATCCGGCTTGGATATTGACCCGGCCAAGGGCTTGGGTCACCGGATCACTGGTTCAACCGTTGGATCATCGGTTGAACCATCAATTTAATTATTTTAATATAAAATATATTTATATTAATAAAAATTAATTTTTAATAAAAAAATTAAGATCAACATGATAATAAACTTTAATATCTAATGCCATACAAAATCGGTTCACGAGTGAATCGAACAGGTTGATCGGCTCATGAGTGAGCTAGATGGATTGACCGGGTTATTCTGGGTCTCTTCCACATCTGGTTTTATGTTAGAACCGAACCGGCTTGGCCTCCGGATCCCCGTTCAACCGGTCCAACCAGTCCGGTTCTGATAACTATGGTATCAAGGTCTCTCCCAATGTATAATTACTATGGGTTTAAATGAGCGCCTTTGTATTAGATGTGGAAACAGTCAACAGCTGCAACTACTCCAAGTCTTCCATGACTTAGAACTGGTCCCAGTACCATTCGTCAAGTTTGGAACCATTAGTCCAAGCAAATTCATTGTGGTGGGGAAAACAAGAAGCCATCAAATTAATATTGTTAAGGACTTTTGCCTTCATTCTTCAGTATTGGTGCCTGAAACTTGTTTTTCTGCTCTCATTTTCCAAGAAACAATTCAATTAGAGGTCAATTTAGTGGTTGGTCACGGACGGCAATGGAAGATATTTTTTTGCTTTGCTTCGAATCACTATAAATAATCCCTTCTGCTTTATCTCACAGCAAGTTGCTTCATGGATCCAAAAGGAACCCAATTTCTTCTTTTGTTCTTTATTTTTCTGTGCGCTCAAGGAAGCAAATTTAATGGAGATTCTATCCCAGGCTGCATACCGATTGAAAGGACTGCGCTTCTTGAGTTCAAAGAAGGCCTCCAAGTTCCCACCAACAGACTATCATCTTGGGTGGGTGAGGAGTGCTACTTGGGAAGGCGTGACATGTGACAACCGGACTGGCCATGTTGTCAAGCTTGATCTCCACAACCCACACTTGCTCTCAAACAATGGGGATCTTCGTCATGACAGGTGGTCCGTCGGAGGTGAGTTGAGACCCTCCTTACTTAATCTGAAACGCCTAAATTACCTTGACCTGAGCATGAACAATTTTGGAGGAATTCGTATCCCGGAATTCTTGGGCTCATTCCATCAGCTCAAATATCTGAACCTCTCTACAGCTGGTTTGGGTGGACTAATCCCCCACCAGCTTGGGAATCTATCGAGCCTACAATATCTTGACTTCTCCAATGACCTTGATGGCAACTTAACAGTTTCATTCAATGAAATCAGCATTGACAATGCCCGCTGGATTTCTCATCTTTCTTCTCTACGATATCTCAACATGGATTCTGTGAATGTCGAAGATGGTGCTAACTGGCTGCAAGCACTAAACATGCTCCCTTCTATTGTTGAGATAAAGTTATCCGGTTGTGACATCCGCACCATTCCACTCTCTCTTTCACATGTGAACTTTACTTCACTTTATATTCTTGACCTTTCTTATAATTCCATTGATTCGGAAATGCCTGGTTGGCTGTTCAACATAACTAGCCTTGAGTGCCTATATCTCAGCGGAGGTTTTACCCGGGTTTTCATTCCACCAGCAATTAAAAATTTAGCTTCGCTCAAGGAACTTGATCTATCCTTTATTGGATTTCTAGAAGGCAAAATCCCTTCTGAACTTGGGGGTCTATGTAAGCTGAAGTATCTAGACTTGTCAGGCACTAATATTAGCATAAAATTGCATGAAATTGATGAAGTTTTTTCTGGATGCATCCAACGCAGCTTAGAGACTCTAAAAATGGTGAGCAGCCAGGTTAGCGGTTATCTACCAGATTGGTTGTCTGAAAATTCAATTTCTGGTCCTATTCCCGCATCACTTGGAAGACTGTCATCACTGCAACAATTAGATCTTTCCATTAATAAGCTGAATGGTACTCCTCCAAGAAGTCTTGGAAGATTGGCAGAGATAGTTAAGTTGGGCCTTGGCTACAATTTTTTGGATGGTGTCATATCGGAAGAACACTTTGCTAATCTCACCAAACTGAAGGATCTAGATTTGTCAGATAATCAATTAATACTGAAGATAAGGCCTGATTGGATCCCCCCTTTTCAACTTCAATCATTAGGTATTGGTTCCTGCAAGCTGGGACCTCGATTCCCAGCATGGCTACGGACGCAAGAAAATATTTCCAATCTTTACATGGTTAGCACAGGAATTTCAGACACCATACCAGATTGGTTTTGGAGGACATTTTCTCGGATAGAAATATTGGATATCTCCAGCAATGGAATCAGTGGCAGTCTACCAGATCTAACAGACTTCATCAACCTTTCTTATTTTGATGCCAGTTCTAACTACTTTGAGGGTTCTTTGCCAAATTTTCGTTCTTCTGTGACTCTATTATTTCTATATATCAAACAATTCATTTTCAGGAGCAATCCATCTTGGCAATGGCAAAAGCATGCCTAGTTTGCAAGCTCTCTCCCTTTCCAGAAATAAATTAAGTGGTGAAATTCACTCATCTCTTTGTCAGCCCGACTTGTATGTTCTTGATCTTTCAGAAAACCTCTTGGTGGGTGAGATCGCTAATTGCTGGAAGCGCTCTTCCCATATCATGGTCATGGATTTTTCAAGCAACAACTTATCTGGAAGCATTCCTCCTTCATGTTCATCACCGTATCTTTGGTCATTGCATTTGAGTAACAATAATCTAGCAGGAGAATTTCCTTTATCCTTGAAGGGTTGTGAGGGTTTGGTTACTCTTGATCTTGGACAGAATGGATTCACAGGTACATTACCTACTTGGATTGGAGAAAGTTTGCTCTCTTTGAAGATCTTTCGCTTGCGATCAAACAAGCTTGTTGGAAATATTCCTTCTAATCTATCAAGACTAAGTGCTCTTCAAATCCTAGACCTTGCTTGTAACAATTTATCAGGAACCATCCCTTTGAGCTTTGGAAACTTTACTGCCATGAAAGTGTCTCAGGAGCATCATAGAACCATTTTATTTGAATTTGATTCTTGGTACGAGGAAAACATGGAGTGATAATAAAAGGAACATACATCGAGTATGGCATATTGCTTCCATATGTGATCATTATGGACCTTTCAAATAATAACTTGTTTGGAAGGATACCAGAAGAATTGACTAGCCTTCTTGGAATAGTGAGCTTAAACTTATCTGGAAATCATTTGATAGGAGAGATACCTGAAAAGATTAGTGAGTTGCATTGGTTAGAGTCACTTGACTTGGCAAGAAACAATCTTTCTGGCAGAATTCCTTCAAGCATGACTGCCCTAACCTTCTTGAGTTATTTGAACTTGTCATGTAACAACTTGTCAGGAAGAATCCCATCAGGTAATCAGTTTGAAACCTTCACTGACCCATCTATTTATGCCGATAATCCTGGTCTTTATGGGTTCCCATTAACTCAAAAGTCCAAAGATGAAGAGACAAAGGATGGACAAAATGATAATGCCATGGATGAAGAAGGATCTGAAATGAAGTGGGTTTATTTGGGCATGGGGCCAGGATTTGTGGTCGGCTTTTGGTCGGTTTTTGGTCCATTATTATTCAACAAGAGATGGAGAGAAGCCTGTTTTTGATTTATAGATAAGGTGTATGATATCGTTTACGTAGCCCTGGCACTGGCTTTCATCAAGTTTAAAGAACACTATATTGGAGCTCGTGGATGATCATTTGTAACCTTGACCTATGTTTGCATAATTTTTTCTTTTCTTTCTTTTTTTTCCCAAGGAAAGTGTTTGTAGTAGTTCTTCAAAATGTATTATATGTACTCAAACTCTTAGCTACTCACATGCCCACTTGTACCTGCACTACTCTAATTTAGTAGTTTATTTCAAATTAATGGACTTATTTTGTAAAGAGATGACTACTAGTCAATCATAGATTGGGTCTATGAAATCTAGCACAAGAAATAGTGTAAGGAAAAAAAATGATTTCCCCACCCATCAATCCGGCATGAGTATTCAATGAAGTAAAATCAAAATCTTCATTCTTTTTAGATCAATTCTTTCTTTGGTGAAGGATGCTCGTAATGTACTAGACAATATTTATGCAGGGAGTGCAGATACATCAGATGCATATTTTTTGGCAAAGAGGATAACTGGCACAAATGCCACTATTTTGTTATAACTGTTCTGATAAAACAAATTGCACTAGAAGAAATTCTAAAGTGATGAACTTCTTGTTTTGTTTCATTGGACAAGAAATTCTTCAATGTGAATATACCAGAATCTATAGCCTAATATACCATTTATAGATTTTCTATTGAAGGTGGTCTGCTTGAAGTTATTTTTGTTGTAGAAATGCACCAATGGCAGCTATATAATTCTTCTTTTGTTTTCATGAACCTGATTTTTTAAAGATTTGTATAATTCGTCATTCATTGCATTTAGAATATGGGTGTGTTGATTTTCTCCTGTCATACTTCCCTCTACCAATTTGTTTTGAGAATATCATTATATTTGAATTCCACCTATACAATTTTTGTTCTGGCAAATGAGCTTAACAATGATGTCAAGAAGGATATCGACAAGGGGTTACTTGTTGACAAGTTTGAAGATCATGCATGGAAGGAGTTGAGGCTCCATCCTCTTCTAAGGTTTGTAAAGTTTCTGCTAATCTCTTGTTCAAAAATATTATTTTGTTTGAGCATTCAAGAGTAAGGCAATGGATTATGCTGTAGGACATCTTTACTGCTTTCTTTGCTAATAGATAAGATTATCTTGAATCTCATCTATTTGATTTTCAGTTCCATTATCTGGCTGCATTGTTATTTCTCCTACGTGCAATGGCTTAGTTGGTCAATTTTAATTCATTCTTTCATGCACTTGTATTTCAAAACATATTTCAAAGGTCCTATGCTAGCATCAGAATGGAAGAGAAGAGGTGCGTGCACTCAGCCATTTTACTGTTGCCCAAAAACTTGAAGGGGGGTATATTTCCAATGGGTCTCACAAAGAAGTTTCTGAGATATTCAAAAGTTGGAACAAATGTTTTGGTGCTAGAAAGTAGGTTCACCACTTTTGCTATCTTTTATGCCCATTCTTTTGTTGCTTTTCTCGAATGTCATTTATACTACTGGTTTGCATTCACTCAGGTTGGTTTTTTTGCATCTGCTACGGTGAAAGAGCCTTGTTAAATTATTTGATGATTGAACTGCACAAATTGGATAGTGATGTTTTAGTTGGGCACAATATTTCAGGCATCGACCTTGATGTTCTTCTCCATCGAGCTCAGGTTTGGCTATTGTATGAAGCTTATCATCTTAACTAGTACTCCTCAATCCAAAAGTTACATGTTTGGAAGCCGCTATTCCCATTATCAAATTGATTCGAGTAAATTTATGTCCAAGATGGTAGGAAATGGACTTAAAGGTACATTACTGGACCAGCATTTTTGAGCTGTAATTGTTTCATATTATCTCAATTTTGAGAAAAGACTTGGGCATGGCCCAAGTCACTTTCAGATCTTTGGAAGCTTTAATTCTTCAATTTTAATTATTTTTACTGCTTGCTTTCTATGAAACCTCCTTTTTCTCATGTGTACTCTGTTTATGTAACTAGCCTCTCTCTTTATGCATTATTTATTTTATTTTCTCTGGTGACTAGCTAACAAGAAGAATGCATATTTCTGTCAATGCAGGCTTGCAAGGTGCCTAGTAGCATGTTGTCAAGATTGGTTGCCTCAAGTACTCTATGATGCCAAAGCTCTTTAATGAAATGTTCTTATGGATCTAGAGCTAGTCCAGGAATCATGTCTTGCATTGCAGGTCAGCTCCTATGTCATACCTCTCTGTGCTCACGAGACCTTATGAAGGAAGTATATTAGATTTAAAATTTCTATCATGGAAGGCTTAGTTTGCTTGTTTGTTTTCCCTCTATAATATTTGTGGCCCTCTTGATGTTAGTTATTCTTTGACCCAACTTGCAAAAACACAACTCAAGGATGGAAATTTCTTCTCATGAAATTCCTGCCTACTCTGCTTGGACTCAGCAATTTGCAACTATATGCTAAGTGGTGATTTCTTATTTGGAAGTAGGTTGAGTATGCTGAGACCGATGCCTGGCTATGTCAGGAACTTATGTTTCATTTGAGCATTCTTCCCCTTACTCGGAAGTTAACTAATATCAGTGGCAATCTTTGGAGCAAAACTCCTCAGGTATGTTATCATGTAGTATTGATCAGATAAACTCATCTGGAGCTTAGCCAAAATACTGTTTACCACATGCTACACCTTCTGCTACACCTTCTGTTGCATTCTTTTCATGCAAAGAGGAACAACGTTCCAAATAAGATTTCTGCATGCGATGAAGAATTAAACACCGCAAAGCGGAAACTAAATGCTGGTGTAGATTGTGAGGATGTTGATGACTTAAATGCGAAAGATGCTTCTCTAGATAATGATTCCCGACACATTGATCAAGGAAAAGGCAAGAAATGTCCTGCCTACTCTGGTGGCTTGGTTTTGGAACCTAAAAGGGGCTTATATGACGAGTGTATATTACTCCTGCACTTTAATAGTCTTTATCCTTCAATTATTCAGGTATTTTAGCTTTTTAGATATAAAATTTCTATGAAGTTTCTGCTCTTGAGAAATTATCTGAATAATTTGTAATTCATGATTTATTTTGCAGATTTGGGGAACTCTGTAATATGTTCGCAAGTAAATTGCAAACTGGTAAATAATTTACAGATAATTTAATGGGTCAAGCTGCCAAGAAGACTTCAAGAATTTTTAAGAGACTTCTGAATCTTTTTACTTTGACGATAATTCAGGGATGCTTGCTTTTTTTTTTTTAGAGCTTGTTGCAGAGATCATATGTAATTAATGTTTTAGACATGATTTGCTTCTACCTAATGTTGTGCACAACTTTTATGGTTTATTTTGTTAAGCTATATGAAGTATTTTAATTTTTGAGTTATTAAGAAATCTGGTTGGGAGAAGAAGGATGGTTAGGACATGGCTGAAGACTGCTTCTGGCCTTAAAGTTCAGCAACAAGCATTGAATTTACTGAAGCCAACAAATTTTGCAGTTGTTCCCACTTCCTGGCTTTCAAATTTTAGTGCTGCTGAAGGTATTAGTAGAAGCACTTTTGATGCCGATAAAAATATAAATTATTGTAGTAAGCAATTATTATTTTACAGAAGCATGTTATATGTGTATGAATATAAATTTTGTGTCTTACTTTGTAGACTATCATTTTTAATAAATAATAAATTATTTGTGATAATAATTTACTTAACTATATAATATGTACACACGTGGGTGCATGTGTTCGCACATGCGCGCTTGTACTGTTTTTGGAGATGGACCATATCAGTACTGCTAGTTTATCATATAATCTTGGGCTTACTGATAAATCTAAGCACCACATTATATATGTAGGATTTCCTTGAATATATCAATATGAGATCAAGTATTTAAAGGATAAGTGCACGTGCACAAAAATGATTCCTGATAATATCTTACGGTTCAATATTCTATGATGCATGAAAGAGGGAGATCATGCTACATTTTCCCTGGGCCGCGAGCGCACTAATCTTTTTCTAGCGGGCTTTCAAAGGTGAACTCTATCAAGATTCATAGTCTTTTTACACTAGATGTTAGAGCCAACACTACAAGAAAATACTGAAATAGTAGCGCTAATTTAGCGAAGCATTTTTGCATCCCTAAATTGCGATGAAATTATGACGCCTAAGCGACAAAAATAAATAGTGATGCAAATAGCGATGCCAAAAAAAATGTCGCTATTTAGCGACGCATTAGTGATGCAAAAAACCAAAAAATTAAAAAAAAATCGTTAATATAGCGACGCAATAATTGCGTTGCTATTTAGCAATTCATTAGAGACGCATATACCAAAAAATTAAAAAAATTAATTTTTAATTTAGCAATGTTAATAATGTGTCGCTATTTAGTGACTCAATATTTGTGTCACTAAATAGCGACGCAATAAATCAAAAATTTAAAAAATCATTAATTTAGTGACACAAATATTACATCATTATTTAGCAACACATTAGTGACGCATATACCCAAAAAAATAAAAAAATTGATTTTTAATTTAGCGATACATTAGCGATGCAATAAACTAGAAATTAAAAAAATTATTAATTTAGCGATGCAATATTTACGTCACTATTTAGCGACACATTAACGACGTATGTACCCAAAAAAAATTAAAAAAAATTAATTTTTAATTTAGCGATGCATTAGCAACGCAATAAATCAGAAATTAAAAAAATCATTAATTTAGCGATGCATTAGCGACGCATATATCCAAAAAAAAATTTAAAAAATAATTTTTAATTTAGCGATGCATTAACGATGCAATAAACTAAAAATAAAAAAAAATTATTAATTTAGCGATGCAATATTTTGCGTCGCTATTTAGCGACACATTAGCAACGCATATACCCAAAAAATAAAATAAAATTAATTTTTAATTTAGAGATACATTAGTGACACAATAAATTAGAAATTAAAAAAAAATTTAATTTAGCGATGCAATATTTGTATCACTATTTAGCGACGCATGTACCCAAAAAAATTTAAAAAAATTAATTTTTAAGTTAGTGATGCATTAGCAATGCAATAAACCAGAAATTAAAAAATTATTAATTTAGCAACACATTAGCGATACATGTACCCAAAAAAATTAATTTTTAATTTAACGATGATTTAGCGATGCAATAAACTAGAAATTAAAAAAATCATTAATTTAGCAATGCATTAGTGATGCAAATATCAAAAAAATTAATTTTTAATTTAGCGATACTAATAATGCGTCGCTATTTAGCGACACAAATATTGCGTCGCTAAATAGCGATGCATTAGCGACGCAATAACTAGAAATTAAAAAAATCATTAATTTACCGACGCATTAGCGACGCATGTATCCAAAAAAATTTTAAATAATTTAAATTTTAATTTAGCGACGCATTAGCGATGCAATAAACTAAAAATTAAAAAAATTTATTAATTTAGCGATGCAATATTTGCGTCGCTATTTTAGTGACCCATGTACTCAAAAAGATTAAAAAAAATTAATATTTAATTTAGCGATGCATTAGCGATGCAATAAACCAAAAATTAAAAAAAATTATTAATTTAGCGATGCATGTACCAAAAAAATTAAAAATTTTTAATTTTTAATTTAGCAGCGCTAATACTGCATCGCTATTTAGCAACGCAAATATTTGTGCCGCTAAATAGCGATGCATTAGCGATGCAATAAGCCAAAAATTAAAAAATATCGATAATTTAGCAACGTAATATTTGCGTCGCTATTTAGCAACGCATTAGCAACGCATGTACCCAAAATAATTAAAAAAATAATGGTAATTTTGCGTCGCTAATGGGTCGCTATTTAGAGATGCAATAGCTAAATAGCGATGCATTAGCAACACAATAAATCAAAAAATAAAAAAATCATTAATTTAGCGATGTAATTATTGCGTCACTACTTAGCGACACATTAGCGATGCATATATCCAATCGTCGGATCATTGCCGATCGGATTGATCGCAACGGTCCGATCGATCATCGCCGAGGTGCTCCACCAAGGAGCGTATCAAATCGAAGAACTCAATGGTCGATCTATCACGCATACCTGGAATGCAGACAACCTTCGCCGATATTATCAATGATGTATCTCCTCAAATTATGAGCAATAAAGGACCTCCTTCGGCACCACGGCTGTTTCTTCCTTTCGTCTAAGGACCAGATCTCAGAAAGGAGCTCATCGGCAACACAGCATACGGGACACCACTCCCCCGGCACGGCGGTGCCTCCAACTAGGTTCAAGACCCTAAGGCTCTGTAACTGGCCGAGTCGCCCCTCACAGCGGTTTTCAAACCCTCGAGGCGGTTCAAAAGGAGCTTGCCGGCATCACGACCCATGGGACACCACTCGGCCCCGATACGATGGTGCCCCCGAGTAGGTTCGAGACCCTAAGGCTCCGTAACCAGTCAAGTAGCCCCTCGCAGTGATTCCCAAACCTCGAGGTGGTTCAAAAGGAGCTTGCCGGCATCGCAGCCCATGGGACACCACTCGGCCTCGGCACGGCGGTGCCCTCGAGTAGGTTCAAGACCCTAAGGCTTCGTAACAGGTCGAGTCACCCCTCGCAGCGGTTCCCAAACTTCCGAGACAATTCAAAAGGAGTTCGTCGGAATCACGGCCTACGGGACACCACTCGGCCCCGGCACGATGGTACCCCCGAGTAGGTTCAAGACCCTAAGGCTCCGTAACCGGCCGAGTCGCCCCTCGGACGGCATACAAACCCCTGAGGCAGTTCAAAAGGAGCTCGTCGGTATCACGGCCTATGGGACACCACTTGGCCCCGGCACGGTGGTGCCCCCGAGTAGGTTCAAGACCCTAAGGCTCTGTAACCAGCCGAGTCGCCCCTCGGGCAGAACACAAACCCCCGAGGCAGTTCAAAAGGAGCTCATCGGCATCATGGCCTACGGGACACCACTCGGTTCCGGCACGGCGGTGTCTCCGAGTAGGTTCAAGACCCTAAGGCTCCATAACCGGCTGAGTCATCCCTTGGGCGGTACACAAACCCCTAAGGCAGCTCAAAAGGAGCTCATCGGCATCGCGGCCTACAAGACACCACTCGGCCATGGCATGGCAGTGCCCCCGAGTAGGTTCAAGACCCTAAGGCTCCGTAACCGATCAAGTCACCCCTCGTAGTGGTTCATAAACCCCCAAGGCGGTTCAAAAGGAACACGTCGGCATTGCGGCCTATGGGACACCACTGGCCCCGGCACGGCGGTGCCCCCGAGTAGGTTCAAGACCCTAAGGCTCCGTAACCGGTCGAGTCGCCCCTAGGGCGCCGCACAAACTCCAGAGGCGGTTCAAAAGGAGCTTGTCGGCATCGCGGCCTACGAGACACCACTCGGCCCTGGCATGGCAGTGCCCCCATTTAGGTTCAAGACCCTAAGGCTCCGTAACCAGCCAAGTTGCCCCTCGGGCAGCACACAAACCCCCGAGGCGGTTTAAAAGGAGCTCGTCGGCATCGCGGCCTATGGGACACCACTCGGCCCCGGCACGGTGGTACCTTTGAGTAGGTTCAAGACCCTAAGGCTCTGTAAGCGGCCGAGTCATCCCTCGGGCGACACACAAACCCCCGAGGCGGTTCAAAAGGAGCTCGTCGGCATCGCGGCCTATGGGATACCACTCGGCCTCGGCAGGCGGTGCCCCCGAGTAGGTTCAAGACCCTAAGGCTCCGTAATCGGCCGAGTCGCCCCTCGGACGGCACACAAACCCCCGAGGCAGTTCAAAAGGAGCTCGTCGGCATCGCGGCCTACAGAACACCACTCGGCCCCGGCACGGTGGTGCCCCTGAGTAGGTTCAAGACCCTAAGGCTCCGTAGCCGGCCGAGTCGCCCCTCGGGCGACACATAAACCCCCGAGATGGTTCAAAAGGAGCTCGTCGACACTGCGGCCTATGGGACACCACTCGGCCTTGGCACGGCAGTGCCCTCGAGTAGGTTCAAGACCCTAAGGCTCCATAACCGGCCGAGTCGCTCCTCGGGCAGCACACAAACCCTTGAGGTGGTTCAAAAGAAGCTCGTTGGTATCGCGGCGTACGGAACACCACTCGGCCCCAGCACGGCGGTGCCCCCGAGTAGGTTCAAGACCCTAAGGCTCCGTAACTGGTTGAGTCGCCCCTCGAACGATACACAAACCCCCGAGGTGGTTCAAAAAGAGCTCGTCGGCATCACGACCTATGGGACACCACTCGGCCTCGGCACGACGATGCCCCCGAGTAGGTTCAAGACCCTAAGGCTTCGTAACTGGCCGAGTTGCCCCTCGGGCGGCACACAAACCCCCGAGGCGGTTCAAAAGGAGCTCATCGGCATCGCGGCCTACGGGACACCACTCGGCCCCGGCATGGCAGTGCCCCCAAGTAGGTTCAAGACCCTAAGGCTTCGTAACCGGCTGAGTCACCCATCGGACGACACACAAACCCCGAGGCGGTTCAAAAGGAGCTCGTCGACATTGCGGCCTACGGGACACCACTTGACCCCAGCACAACGGTGCCCCCGAGTAGGTTCAAGACCCTAAGGCTCTGTAACTAGCCGAGTCGCCCCTCGGGCGGCACACAAACCCCCGTGGTGGTTCAAAAAGAGCTCGTCGGCATCATGACCCATGGGACATCCCTTGGCCCCGGCATCTCCAACCATGCCGAGTCGGCCTCGACCTCTTCAAATCGGCCCCCTCGGCCCCGGCATCTCCAGCCATGCCGAGTCGGCCCTGACCTCTTCAAGTCAGCCCCATCGGCCTTAGCACGGCGGCGCCCCCGATGCTTTATCTTGGTTACCCCAAGTCAACTCACAGTTGGAAGAAACCAACTCTCCAACTCATAGACGGATATCCACTTCCAAACTCTGCGTTGGAAGATAATTGCTTGCTACCCTCAGCTAGCTAGCAAGGCAAAAGGAAAAAGATCTCTCCGTTAGGAAGGAATCGGAACTTAAGCAAGCATGAAAGGACAAGAGCAAAGATGAAGAGTTTTACACTCCTTTCGCTTAGCTGTTGCGCGGCACACAAGCTCAAGGAGTATGGAGGGCATCTGATGGGGCCAGTGGGCCCCCATGGGCCACAATAACAGCATCCGGACTTGGCAATTCAGCCTTTCCCCCGTCCACCACCTTTTCTCTCTCCTCTGCATCGAGCCAGCTTTTGTTCAGCCTCGGGCTTGTTCCCTTCAGCTCCAGTCGGCCTCGGCCTCGCTCAACCACCTCGGCATTGGCTCAGTCGGCCTCGGCCTCGCTCAGCCACCTCGGCCTTGACCTCGGCTCCAGTCGGCCTTGCCCCGGCATCGTCTGAGTTGGCCCCGGCCTTGGCTCCAGTCAGCCTCGGCCCTAGTCTCGCCTCAGCACTTTAGCTCGGCCTCGGCTCCAGTCGGCCTCGGCCTCAGCTCCAGTTGGCCTCGCCCTGGCATCGTCCGAGTTGGCCCAGGCCTCGGCTCCGGTCGGCCTCGGCTTTAGCTCGGCCTCGGCCCTAGTCGGCCTCGGCCCTAGTCGGCCTTGGCCATCTCGGCCTGGGCCATCTTCGCTTCAGTCTCGGCTGTCGCAGCCTCGGCCATCTCGGCCTCGGCATGAACAGTACTCGACCGCAGTCGGCCTCGCCCCGGCGTCATCCTCCTCGGCCACGGCCTCGAACTTCTGCCTCGGCCCCGGCCTCGAAAGTTCTGCCTCGGCCCCGGCCTCGAGCGTTCCTCCTCGGCCCCAGCCTCGAGCCTTCCGCCTCGGCTCCAGCCTCGAGCTTCCCTCCTCGGCCCCGGCCTCGAGCCTCCCGCCTCGGCCCCGGCCTCGAGCTCCCACCTCGGCCCCGGCCTCGAGCCTTCCGCCTCCGCCCCGGCCTCAAGCCTTCCTTCTCAGCCCCGGCCTCTTCAGGTTGACCCCATCGGCTCGGCGTCTCCAATCATGCCGAGGCGGCCCCGACCTCTTTAGGTCGACCCGACGCTGCCGACTAATGGAACCTAGCCCGACAACCGGATGACTCTCCCTCTCCGATGGGATAGGGCCTATCAATTAACCCAAACGTACGTAACTCCTACGTGTTCCGCAGACGTACGGGACCTGGCCCGACAACCGGATGACTCCCCCTCTTCGATGGGACAGGACCTATCAATCAGCCCAAACACGTCTCTCCCTCACGGGATTCCATGTGGCCAATCCCTATGCAAGCTTCAACCACCTATAAAAGGGTAAGTACACTAGAGACTCAGGTATGCAAACACAAGCACTCACTTACTCTTATCACCTAGAGAAACTCCATCTCTCGGAGCTCTCTCTACCCTAAAGAGCATTCTCAGGCTCTTCCTCAGCTGTGACCCCGGTTGCTGACTTGGGCATCGAAGGTTCCCCATCGGAGCATCCCTCCGATTTTTGGACTTCTTGCAGGTTGTCCGGCTAGGCGGAAATCTCATCAGCAAGTGGATCAACCTTCCCCGCACTCAAGACTGGTGATCGGGCACCATCAGATCTCACAAAGGAAGTTTCTAAGATATTCAAAAGTTGGAGCAAATGTTTTGGTGCTAGAAAGTAGGTTCACCACTTGTTGCTATCTTTTATACCCATTCTTTTGTTGCTTTTCTTATGTGTCATTTATACTGCTGGTTTGCATTCACTCAGGTTGGTATTTTTGCATCTGCTACGGTGAAAGAGCCTTGTTAAATTATTTGATGATTGAGCTGCACAAATTGGATAGTGATGTTCTTGTTGGGCACAATATTTCAGGCATTGACCTTGATGTTCTTCTACACCAAGCTCAGGTTTGGCTATGTATGAAGCTTATTATCTTAACTAGTACTCTTCAATTCAAAAGTTACATGTTTTGAAGCCCCTATTCCCAATATCAAATTGATTTGAGTAAATTTATGTCCACGATGGTAGGCAACGAACTTAAAGGTACATTACTGGACCATCATTTTTAGCTGTAATTGTTTCATATTATCACATTTTGAGAAAAGTGTTGGGCATGGCCCAAGTCACTTTCAGATCTTTGGAAGCTTTAATTCTTCAATTTTAATTATTTTTACTGCTTGCTTTCTATGAAACCTCCTTTTTCTCATGTGTACTCTGTTTATGTAACTAGCCTCTCTCTTTATGCATTATTTATTTTATTTTCTCTGGTGACTAGCTAACAAGAAGAATGCATATTTCTCTCAATGCAGGCTTGCAAGGTACCTGGTAGCATGTCGTCAAGATTGGTCGCCTCAAGTACTCTGTGATGCCAAAGCTTGCTAAGGAATTGCTCTTATGGATTTGGAGCTAGTCCACGAATCATGTCTTGCATTGCATTGTCGGCTCCTATGTGATACCTCTTTGTGCTCAGGAGACCTTTTGAAGGAGTTATATTAGATTTTAAATTTATGTCATGGAAGGCTAAAGTTTGCTTGTCTGTTTCCTCTCTATAATATATGTGGCCCTCTTCATGTAAGTTATTCTTTGACCCAACTTGCAAAAACACAACTCAACAAAGATAGGGAAGAAATTTCTCCACATGAAATTCCTGCCATGTTCCAAACATCAGGATCACTTCTTGAACTAATAGGTTTTAAACAGAACAAAGTTTTCTAGGTAAAATTTCCAGAATCTACCCACTCTGCTTGGACTCAGCAATTTGCATCTATATGCTAAATGGTGATTTCTTATTTGGAAGTATGTTGAGTATGCTGAGACCGATGCCTGGCTATCTCTGGAACTTATGTTTCATTTGAGCATTCTTCCCCTTACTCGGCAGTTAACTAATATCAGTGGCAAACTTAGGGGCAGAACTCTTCAGATATGATATCATGTAGTATTGATCAGAACAACTCATCTGGAGCTTAGCCAAAATATTGTCTACTACATGCTACACCTTCTATAGCATTCTTTTCATGGAAGAGGTACAACGTTCCAGATAAGATTTCTGCATGCGATGAAGAATTAAACACCACAAAGCGGAAACTTCTGGCTGCATTTCGTGATGAAGCACCAAGAAACCAATTGAAATTTTGAGCATTCTTTGTAGCGAGTTTTCCATTTCTCCATATTTCCTACTATAAAATTTGTGAGCATTCTTTGTACAGAGTTACGATAAAAAATCTTAGAATGCCTCATATTGATATGACACTAGGAAATCTTGCAAGCAAGGATCTAAGTAAAATTATGGAAAAGAATGCACTTAGCTTCCAATTTTGTGAGATATATATTGAGATAGTGAAAATGGAGAATGAGCACTTGATAAGGCCTAATGAACAATATATAAAAAATTATGATACTATTGGAGCTTATATTGCATGGCCTTTGGCATTTGTAATACATTTATTTCAACAATACTTTATAATTTTTTTCTTATTTTTGACTACAAATATATCTAATCATATCTAAATATTTATTTTATATTTTTTTTGTAGGTAGCATATGCCGAGGTATTGATCAAAATGTACTTTGAATTTGATTATTTTTCTACATTTTTGTTATGAACTTTAACGTGCTTGTTGTTTCTCTTTGATGTGATGTATATTACAATTTTTGGATTTATTGGATTCTATTAGCATCTTTAAACAAATTTATTAAGGTAATTATTATTTAATATAGGTGGTTTTAAAGTTTATTATACAACTATTATTTTGACGTGCCGTTATTTAGTGTATAAATATATGTAACATACATACACATACACACATATATGCATATACATATATATACATACATGCACACATATTTCAATAACATTATATTTAAAATTATCATAAAATTTTGTCACCAACATGTTGAAACATTGGTAATTCTATTATAGGAATGTTATGAAAGAGCTTCACCAGCACTTCAAAGGGCCATCAAATATTTTTTTAATAACATTTGAAAATTTTAGTAATTCCTTTTCATGATGTAATCCTCATTGTAAAAGGGTTTCACTAATATTTGGAACTATCATTAAATACTTTTTAGTGACATTCAAACGTATTATTATTTATTGCATTTTTATTTTTCTTCTTATTTAAATACATTTTATAGTGGCATTAAAGGCATTTTTGATATTTCTAAAATGCTAGTAAATTTTTAGAACATACTGTTAGATGTACCTTTTACCAACATTTAGAGGTATGGTTTTTTACTACGTTCCTATTTTTCTTTTTACTTAAAAGCATTTTGTATTACCGCTAAAGATATTTACGATGTTTCAAAAATTATAGCAAGCCTTTAGAAAATATTGCTTAATATAGCTTTTAACAATATTTATAAAATATCATTGATTAATTAATGACATATATAGCTATTAATGGTATTCACTTAACACTTGATAAAAGTTATACTAAAGGTATTAGAGCAGCACTTTTGATACCGATAAAAATATAATTTATTGTAGTAAGCAATTATTATTTTTATAGAAGCATGTTATATATGTATCAATTTAAATTTTGTGTCTTACTTTGTAGACTATCATTTTTAATAAATAATAAATTATTTGTGATAATAATTTACTTAACTATAATATGTACACACGTGTGTGCATGTGTTCGCACATACGCGCTTGTACTGTTCTTGGAGATGGACCATATCATTGCTAGTTTATCATATAATCTTGGGCTTACTGATAAATCTAAGCACCACATTATATATATGTAGGATTTCCTTGAATATATCAATACGGGATCAAGTATTTAAAGGATAAGCGCGCGCATGCACAAATGATTCCTGATAATATCTTACAGTTCAATATTCTATAATGCATCAAAGAGGGAGATCATACTACATTTTCCCTGGGCCGCGAGAACACTCACCTCTTTCTGGCGAGGTTTCAAAAGTGAACGGTATCAAGATTCATGGTCCTTTTACACTAGATGTTAGAGCCAAAAACCCAACAAAATCAAATGTACTCTTGGAAATGTTTGTCATGCATATATAGCGAATGGAATCGCGAAGAGATTTCACGTTGTTCCTATGCTTTGTGACTCAAATTAATCACCAATGCTATAGTATTATCAATTTTATTAAAACATATTTTTTTAGTATACTATATGGTTCATTGAATTATATTGTTATGTTAGAGTAATATTATGTGATTTATATTATTTATGTATTACATTATCTTTTATAATCTTCATCCTAAATAATTAATAATATTTTCAAATTATTCATGATTTTTCTTTTTACAATCAAACCTGAAAGGAGAACTAGATTAGGGAACCCAAGCACGAAATCAGAGTTATATGATTGCTCTCAGGAGAATGGCATAACTTTTTCAACAGCTAATATTTTGGCATGCGTATACGAAACAGCAAAGGAAGAAATTATTTTTATCTTTAGAGACACCCCAAAACGTATCTAGATAAAGGGTTCACTCAACTCCTGGTACTATTGCTATCTAGTCCTTGCTTCTAATTAAAACTTTCATTTTTTTTTCTTTCTTCTAATCCTTGGAATGAAGAAAAAGAGCCCTTTCCATTTCAAAGAAGGCATGAACCTTGACACTAATAGACCATCTTCATTTGTGAGCATTTACCAATTAGAAGAAAGTGTGAAATTAACAAATAATAAATAGGTGGTCTTTAGGATGAGATGGGTCTTTGCTTCAGTTGATCAACTGAATTTCTTTGAGCTAAGCATTAAGCATTTTGAAGAAACTTATGCTATGTAATTACTGAATTTAGGCTTATGACTGCATAGCAACGATGCCTATTTTTTGAAATTTGGCATTTAAACAGGGAAATATTAATGATAATCCTAACTTCTGCAGAAATTAATTCCATGATGTCAAGTCTTTCTATTTTAATAATATTTAAACTGAATAGAAATTAGTTTCTAGAAGCCAAGTCTTTTCATTTTAATTCTGCTACAAAGATAACGTGCCTAACAAGTAAAATTAATTCTTTGAAGTCAAGCTATTCAATTTATATAATGCAAAAGCAATGCAGTATTTTGGTCCTCTTGAAAAGTTTTATTTAAGCCAATAAGTATTTAAAATATCTCTACATGATTAACTTTTCTTTGATTAAGCACCTATAATGCACTGCAATCAGCTGATGGACAATCCATGTTATAGTCCTTTTAGGTCTTGGATTGAGCTTGCTTTGCTGCCATTTATAATAATTTCAGTTCTAAATCAAAAAAGCTACTTAAAAAAGTGATATTGAAGCTTTATTACCTTGTATACGCATCAAGATCTCTTCCAGCATTTGATTGATGTGGGAGTAAATGAGCACCCGTACAAGTGCTCATATTTGATGCGGAAAAATCAACAACTACAACCATTTCAAGTCTTCTATGACTTGAAGCTGCCTTTGGTAGCATTTGTCAAATTTTGAACCATAAGCTTAGCAAAGTCATATATTATAGCGTGAAAAAGAAGTCATCATAAATATCAGAAGAACTTTTTCCTTTATTGTTTAGCATTTGTGGTTGGAACTTGCTTGGAAGCTTATGCATGGAAATTAGTTTTAGAAGTCTAGTCTTTTCATTTTAATAATGCTACAATAATAATGTGTCTAACAACTAGAATTAATTCTTTGAAGCTAAACTATTCAATTTATATAATGCAAAGCAATGCAACATTTTTCTCTCTCAAAAAGTTTTATTTAAGCCAGTAAGTATTAAAAATATCTCTATATGATTATCACAGACTTTTCCTTGACTAAGCATCGATAACGGGCTACAATCAATTGATAGGCAACCCATGTTATCATCTTTTTAGGCCTAGAACTGAAATTGCTTTACTATCATTTGTAATGATTTAAGTTCTCATCAAAAAGCTTCTTAGAAGGTGATATTTAAGCTTTACCATCTTGCAAACACATCAAGATCTCTTACATTTGATTGATATGGGAGTAAATAAGCATCCGTACAAGTGCTCATTTTAATGTGAAAAGAATCAGTAACCATAACTATTTCAAGTCTTCCATGACTTGAAGCTGCCTTTGGTATCATTTGTTAAGTTTTAAATTATAAATCCAGTCATTACCGTGTGAAAAGAAGCCATCATAGACGTAGACTTGCCTTTATTTACTTGGAAGCTTCTGCCCTCATTTTCCAAGCGGACAAACGTAGACTGACCTTTCATGAGGAGAATGCGAGCTTCATGGGCCCTATCCTTGATCCCATATATGATTGATGGAAAACACTTTGTACACTCCCCGGTGCAGCAAGGTCTATGTGGGCTGCACCGCCTCTTCCGATTGGTTCACGTGGCTCCGACATGGATGACCTGACGGGCGTATAGCTTTGCTTGATGTAAAGTTCTGAACGGACGGCCATTTAAAGCAGTTCACTTTTTTTCAAATTTGCGTGCGGACGAAAATGCCCTTTCCCTCCTTCTTAGCACCATTTTACGTTGTATTTCATCTGTGCAAGAAGAACAGAAGAACTCTGTTTCTTCTCCAGTCGAAAGAAAATATTTCAGCATCGAGCGCTGGAAAACCTGGCTCAAACGAAAGCTCATACGAGACACCCGTGCCGTAGAAATGACCGCCCGGAGAATCCCTGCGACACCCCAGGGAGAATAGGATTTCGGCCGAAACTCCTACGAGACACCCCTGTTGAAAGCTCACCTTTATTACACCAACAGTTTTTTCTGGTAAGAGTTAGTTAATGCGTGACCAAACCGTTTAATGCGCGGATAACTACCTTAGAACAAAATAGTTATGACATTCTGGGAGTCATAACTATTTTGTATGCACGAATGTCATACTATTTCTTCCCCTCCTCGCTCTGAGAGTCCGGATGCTAAGTTTGAGCACGAACCTACGCCCTCGCTTTGAAAGTCTGGTCGACAGGAAATATTTCAGCTTCGAGGCTGAAAAACCTTGCTACTGGAGTCTACTGGAGTCTTCAAATATAAAAGTTTATCCAATGAGTTTTTCCTTGCCAAAACCTCACGTAGACGTTCGCTTCTCTCTCTGAATTCGGCCAGGTCTGTAAGATGGTCATCAGCAGCCTTCGTTATCTCTTCGTCAATTGCTTTAAAAGGCTTTAATGATAGGAAAACAGAGAGAAAGCAGATGGAGGAAAAAAGGAGCCTTTTAAAAGCAATTGACGAAGAGATAACGAAGGCAGACCTGGCCGAATTCAGAGAGAGAAGCGAACGTCTACGTGAGGTTTTGGCAAGGAAAAACTCATTGGATAAACTTTTATATTTGAAGACTCCAGTAGACTCCAGTAGCAATGTTTTTCAGCCTCGAAGCTGAAATATTTCTGTCGACCGGACTTTCAGAGGAGGGCGTAGGTTCGTGCTCAAATCAATCGCGACACCCCAGTGAAATCTCACGACACCCTAGCTCTAAGTAGACGACACCCGTGCATAAAACTGACCACGGAGAGAATCCCCGCGACATCCTAGTTTGATTCGCCGTAAATCCTTCGCCACACCCCAGTTGAAATCTCACGACACCCTAGCTCTAAGTAGACGACACCCGTGCATAAAACTGACCACGGAGAGAATCCCAGCGACATCCTAGTTCGATTCGCCATAAATCCTTCGCGACACCCCAGTTGAAATCCCACGACACTGTAGCTTTAGGGCAACGACAACCGTGCTTACAAATGACCACATAGAGAGTCCCTGGCGACACCCTAGTTGAATTCGGCAGTAAATCCTTGGCGACACCCTAGTTTAAATTTGACGACACCCTAGCTTTAAGCCGACGACACCCATCTTTAGAACTGACCACGGAGAGAATCCCCGGACACCGTAGTTCTAATGCGGCCAAAAATCAATCGTGACACCCCAGTTGAAATCTCACGACACCCTAGCTCTAACTAGACGACACCCATGCTTTAAACAGACCACGGAGATAATCCTAGCGACACCCTAGTTCGAAATCGGCCGTAAATCCTTCGCGACACCCCAGTTGAAATCCCACGACACCGTAGCTTTAGGGCGACGACACCCGTGCTTACAAATGACCACATAGAGAGTCCCCGGCGACACCCTAGTCGAATTCGGCCGTAAATCCTTCGCGACACCCTAGTTTTAATTTGACGACACCCTAGCTTTAAGCCGACGACACCCATCTTTAGAACTGACCACGGAGAGAATCCCCCGCGACACCGTAGTTCTAATGCGGCCAAAATCAATCGCGACACCCCAGTTGAAATCTCACGACACCCTAGCTCTAACTAGACGACACCCGTGCTTTAAACAGCCACGGAGATAATCCCAGCGTACCCTAGTTCGAAATCGGCCGTAAATATGTTTAATGGCGTTACAACAAGAAAAATCTTCAAGATCTCATTAACAATGAAATGATAATAGATGATGTAAGTATATCAAGAACATGTTCTAGTTGTTGATTTTAGAATTATATTAATCGTTTTACATTCCATTGGCAGATAATTGATTGCGGCCAGGAGTTTCTGATGCGCAACTGGGCAGAGCATCCTGACCGATATCATAAGTGCATAATTGCATCAGTTTTCGTATCTGCTCTATGTCTGACTTCCTCATCACCTGCTCATGAACTTGCTGGATCATCTGGGGCTGCGATATTTGACAATGTATCGGATGAAGATAAGGCCCAATTCCGGTTTCTTTTCACCATTGTAAACTCTGATAACTCGCACTGGCATTTGGTTGCTGTCGACATGGAAAGGAAGGTGTTCATGCACCTGAATTCAATGAAACGCAACCCGAAGTACAAGGCCAATGCAAGGAAATGGCATACAATTCTAGGCCACATATTCCATATCTACTGCGATAAGAAGGAAGCGATGGAGTGGCCGATGGAAGATATTTCGGATTGCCCAAGCCAACCGACGGATCGCTGGATTGCGGCCTGTACTGTCTGAGATACATGGAATGTCTTGCTCGACGGGACAATCCTGATATGAAGATGGATTTCATGGATGAGGAAGTCAGAGATTACCGGCGACACTTAGCTGCGACGATATTGAGAGAGGGCCTGAACAAAAAGATTAGCGACATTGTCGAAAAATGTTCTTAATTTTTGTATTCGTTTTTGAATGAAAATTGAATGTAATTTATTCATATTAACACTGATTAATATTTAATGCAAATGCACAAATTTTATCATTGCGAGCAGGAGTGTCCTCGATGTATTCATATGTTTGCCTTCGTATGTTTCCGCCTTTCGGGTGTAGCCGTGCAAGAGCTAGGGTGTCGTTTGACAAGAGCTAGGGTGTCGTTGGAGCTGGGGTGTCGTCGCGCTAAAATTGTCTGGTCGCGAGTACTGGGATGTCGTTTCGCCTTTCGGGTGTCGCCGCGCAAGGCTAGGGTCGTTTGCCAAGAGCTAGGATGTCGTCGCGCTAAAATCTTTGGTGTCGTTCGCGAGTACTGGGATGTCTCGTAGTTTCCTTTCGGGTGTCGCCGCGCAAGGCTAGGATGTCGTTTAAGAGCTAGGGTGTCGTCGCGCTAAAATCTTCGGTGTCGTTCGAAAGTACTGGGATGTCTCGTATTTCCGCCTTTCGGGTGTCGCCGCGCAAGGCTAGGATGTCGTTTCCAAGAGCTAGGGTGTCGTCGCGCTAAAATCTTCGGTGTCGGTTCGCGAGCACTAGGATGTCGTAGGTTTCCGCCTTTCGGGTGTCGCCGCGCAAGGCTAGGGTCGTTTGCCAAGAGCTAGGATGTCGTCGCCTAAAATCTTCGGTGTCGGTTCGCGAGACTGGGATGTCTCGTAGGTTTCCGCCTTTCGGGTGTCACCGCGCAAGGCTAGGGTCGTTTGGCTTGTCGTCGCGCTAAAATCTTCGGTGTCGTTCGCGAGCACTGGGATGTCTCGTAGGTTTCCGCCTTTCGGGTGTCGCCGCGCAAGGCTAGGGTCGTTTGCCAAGAGCTAGGGTGTCGTCGCGCTAAAATCTTCGGTGTCGTTTGCGAGCACTTGTCTCGGTTTCCGCCTTTCGGGTGTCGCCGCGCAAGCTAGGTGTCGTTTGCCAAGAGCTAGGTGTCGTCGCGCTAAAATCTTCGGTGTCGGTTCGCGAGTACTGGGATGTCTCGTAGTTTCCGCCTTTCGGTGTCGCCGCGCAAGGCTAGGGTCGTTTGCCAAGCTGGCGTCGCGCTAAAATCTTCGGTGTCGTTCGCGAGCACTGGATGTCTCGTAGGTTTCCGCCTTTCGGGTGTCGCCGCGCAAGGCTAGGTGTCGTAAGAGCTAGGGTGTCGTCGCGCTAAAATCTTCGGTGTCGGTTCGCGAGTACTGGGATGTCTCGTAGTTTCCGCCTTTCGGGTGTCGCCGCAAGGCTAGGGTGTCGTTTGCCAGAGCTAGGGTGTCGTCGCGCTAAAATCTTCGGTGTCGGTTCGCGAGTACTGGGATGTCTCGTAGGTTTCCGCCTTTCGGGTGTCGCCGCGCAAGAGCTAGGGTGTCGTTGCCAAGAGCTGGGGTCGTCGCGCTAAAATCTTCGGTGTCGGTTCGCGAGACTGGGATGTCTCGTAGGTTTCCGCCTTTCGGGTGTCG
>UESW01004028.1:1303018-1359690 GCA_900491605.1 Calamus simplicifolius
CTGAATGGTACTCCTCCAGGAAGCCTTGGAAGATTGGCAGAGATAGTTGAGTTGGACCTTGGCTCCAATTTTTTGGATGGTGTCATATCGGAGGAACACTTTGCTAATCTCACCAAACTGAAGGATCTAGATTTGTCAGATAATCAATTAATTCTGAAGATAAGGCCTGATTGGATCCCCCCTTTTCAGCTTCAATCAATACGTATTAGTTACTGCAAGCTGGGACCTCGATTCCCAGCATGGCTCCGGATGCAAGAAAATATTCCTATCTTGACATGTCTAGCACAGGAATTTCAGACACCATGCCAGATTGGTTTTGGAGGTCATTTTCCCGGATCGAATCCTTGGATATCTCCAGCAATGGAATCAGTGGCAGTCTACCAGATCTAACAGACTTCATCAACCTTGATTATTTTGATGTGAGTTCTAACTACTTTGAGGGTCCTTTGCCAAATTTTCCTTCTTCTGTGACTAGATTATTTCTATCAAACAATTCATTTTCAGGAGCAATCCATCTTGGCAATGGCAAAAGCATGCCTAATTTGCTACGAGTTCTCTCCCTTTCCAGAAATAAATTAAGTGGTGAAATTCCCTCGTCTCTTTGTCGAGAGTTCTTTGTTCTTGATCTTTCAGAAAACCTCTTGACGGGTGAGATCCCTAATTGCTGGAACCGCTCTTCCATTATCAGGTCATGGATTTTTCAAGCAACAGCTTATCTGGAAGCATTCCTCCTTCTATATGTTCAGGATGGGATCTTGAATCATTGCATTTGAGAAACAATAATCTATCAGGAGAATTTCCTTTATCCTTGAAGGGCTGTGAGAGATTGGTTACTCTTGATCTTGGACAGAATGGATTCACAGGAACATTACCTACTTGGATCGGAGAAAGTTTGCTCTCTTTGAAGATCTTTCGCTTGCGATCAAACAAGCTTGTTGGAAATATTCCTTCTAATTATCAAGACTAAGTGCTCTTCAAATCCTAGATCTTGCTTGTAACAATTTATCAGGAAGCATCCCTTTGAGCTTTGGAAACTTTACTGCCATGAAAGTGTCACAGGAGCATATAGAACCATTCCATTTGTTATCAGTCCTGGGTATGAAGAAAACATGCAAGTGACCATAAAAGGAACAGACATCGAGTATGGCAAATTGCTTCCATATGTGATCATTATGGACCTTTCAAATAATAACTTGTCTGGAAGGATACCAGAAAACTAACCAGCCTTCTTGGACTGGTGAGCTTAAACTTATCTGTAAATCATTTGATAGGAGAGATACCGAAAAGATCAGTGCATTGCAGTGGTTGGAGTCACTTGACTTGGCAAGAAACAATCTTTCTGGTGGAATTCCTTCAAGTATGATTGCCCTAACTTTCTTGAGTTATTTGAACTTGTCATGTAACAACTTGTCAGGAAAAATCCCATCAGGTAATCAATTTGATACCTTCACTGACCCATCTATTTATGCTGATAATCCTGGTCTTTATGGGTTCCCATTAACTCAAAAGTCCAAAGATGAAGAGACAAAGGATGGACAAAATGACAATGCCATGGATGAAGAAGGATCTGAAATGAAGTGGGTTTATTTGGGTATGGGGCCAGGATTTGTGGTTGGTTTTGGTCAGTTTTTGGTCCATTATTGTTCATCAAGAGATGGAGAGAAGCCTATTTTCATTTATAGATAAGGTGTATGATATCGTTTAGGTAGCCCTGGTACTGGCTTTCATCAAGTTTAAAGAACATCATATTGGAGCTCGGGATGATCATTTGTAACCTTGACCTATGTTTGCATAATTTTTTCTTTTTTTTCAAGGAAAGTGTTTGTGGTAGTTTTTCATAATGTATTATATGTACTCAAACTCTTAGCTACTCACATGCCCCCTTGTACCTGCACTACACTAATTTAATAGTTTGTTTAAAATTAATGGACCTAGCTTGTCAAGACATGACTACTAATTAATCAGAGATTTGGGTCTATGAAATCTAACACAAGAAATAGTGTAAGGAAAAAAAAGGACTTCCCCACCCATCAATCTGGTATGAGTATTCAATGCACTAAAATCAAAATCTTCATTCTTTTTAGTTCAATTCTTTCTTTGGTGAAGGATGCTCGTAATGGACCAGACAAGATTTATACAGGGAATGCAGGTACATCAGAGCCATATCTTTAATTTGTGATTCATTGCATTTAGAATATGAGTGTGTTGATTTTCTCTTGTCATACTTCTCTCTACCAATTTGTTTGAGAATATCATTATATTTGAATTCCACCTATCCTATTTTTGTTCTGGCAAATGAGCTTAACAATGATGTTAAGAAGGATATCAACAAGGGGTTACTTGTTGACGAAGTTGAAGCTCATGCATGGAAGGAGTTGAGGCTCCATCCTCTTATAAAGTATGTAAAGTTTCTGCAAATCTCTTGTTAAAAAGTATTATTTTGTTTGAGCATTCAAGTGCAAGGCATTGGATTATGCTGTAGATCATCTTTACTGCTTTCTTTGCTAATAGATAAGATTATCTTGAATCTCATCGTTTTAATTTTTAGTTCCATTATCTGGCTGCATTGTTATTTCTCCTACGTGCAATGGCTTAGTCGTTCAATTAATTAGCGATGCTATTTTTCATCGCAATTAATTTAAAAAATTAATAATTATGTTATTTTATTTTTTAAAAAAATTAATTAATTAGTTAGCGACGCAATTGCGACAGGATTTTACGTCGCAAATATTTTTTAAAAATTTATTTTTAATGTAGCGACGCAATACTATGCGTCGCAATTATTTTTAAAAGATTAAAAATTAATTTATTTTATTTTTTTAAAATATAAATTTATTAATTAGCGATGCTATTTTTCATCGTAATTAATTTAAAAAAATTAAAAAATATATCATTTTATTTTTTAAAAAATAATAAATTTATTAATTAGCGACTCAATTGCGACGAGATTGTCCGTCGCAACTATTTTTTAAAAATATTATTTTTAATTAGCAACGCATTTAGTAAGAGTCGCAATATTGCGACGCATTTTTCTGCGTCGCAATATATTGCGACGCATTATGTGCGTCGCAGAGAGTCGCTGTTAAGCAACGCAACTGCGATAAATTGAGATTGCGATGATCATTTTAGCGATGCCTTAAATGCGTCGCTAAACAGCATATAGCGACGCATTAGTGATGCATTTGGGCGTCGCTATATTTATTTTTCTTGTAGTGTCAGTGGTCCTATGCTAGCATCATAATGGAAGGGAAGAAGTGCACTCAGCCATTTTTCTGTTGTCCAAAAACTTGATGGGGGGTATATTTCCAATGGGTTTCACACAAGAAGTTTCTGAGATTTCAAAAGTTGGAGCAAATGTTTTTGTGCTAGAGAGTAGGTTCACCGCTTTTGTTATCTTTTATACCCATTCTTTTGTTGCTTTTCTTGAGTGTCATTTATACTGCTGGTTTGCATTTGCTCAGGTTGGTATTTTTGCATGATCTGCTACGGTGAAAGAGACTTGTTAAATTATTTGATGATTGAATTGCACAAATTGGATAGTGATGTCTAGTTGGGCATAATATTTCAGGCATCGACCTTGATGTTCTTCTCCACCAAGCTCAGGTTTGGCTATTGTATGAAGCTTATTATCTTAACTAGTACTCTTCAATTCAAAAGTTACATGTCTGAAGCCCCTATTCCCATTATCAAATTGATTCGAGTAAATTTATGTCCAAGATGGTAGGCAACGGACTTAAAGGGACATTACTGGACCAACATTTTTGAGCTGTAATTGTTTCATATTATCACATTTTTGAGAGAAGACTTGGGCATGGCCCAACTCACTTTCAGATCTTTGGAAGCTTTAGTTCTTCAATTTTAATTATTTTTACTGCTTGCTTTCTCTGAAACCTCCTTTTTCTCATGTGTACTCTATTTATATAACTAGCCTTTCTCTTTATAAATTATTTATATAACAAGAAGATGCATATTTCTCTCAATGCAGGCTTGCAAGGTGCCTGGTAGCATGTGGTCAAGATTGGTCGCCTTAAGTACTCTGTGATGACAAAGCTCGCTAAGGAAATGCTCTTATGGATCTGGAGCTAGTCCAGGAATCATGTCTTGCATTGCAGGTCGCCTCTTATGTGATGCCTCTGTGTCCTTTTGAAGGAGGTATATTAGATTTTAAATTTCTATCATGGAAGGCTCGAGTTTGCCTGTCTGTTTCCCCTCTATAATATATGTGGCCCTCTTTATGTAAGTTATTCTTTGACCCAACTTGCAAAAACACAACTCAACAAATATAGGGAGGAAATTTCTCCACATGAAATTCCTGCCATGTTCCAAACATCAGGATCACTTCTTGAACTTATAGGTTTTAAACAGAACAAAAATTTTTTAGGTAAAACATATATTTTTGGAATCTGCCTACTCTACTTGGACTCAGCAAGTTGCATCTATATGCTAAATGGTGATTTCTTATTTGGAAGTAGGTTGAGCATGCTGAGACCGATGTCTGGCCATCTTTGGAACTTATGTTTCATTTGAGCATTCTTCTCCTTACTCGGCAGTTAACTAATATCAGTGGCAATCTTTAGGGCAAAACTATTCAGGTATCTTATCATGTAGCATTGATCAGGACAACTCATCTAGAGCTTAGCCAAAATACTGTTTATCACATGCCACATCTTCATGGTGCAAGTGCACAGAGAGTGGAGCACCTTCTGTTGCATTCTTTTCATGCAAAGAGGTACAAAGTTTCAGATAAGATTTCTGCATGCGATGAAGAATTAAACACCACAAAGTAGAAACTAAATGCTGGTGTAGATTGTGAGGATGTTGATGACTTAAATGCGAACAATTCTTCTCTAGATAATGATTCCCGAGACATTGATCAAGGAAAAGGCAAGAAAGGTCCTGCCTACTCTGGTGGCTTGGTTTTAGAACCTAAAAAGGGCTTATATAATGAGTATATATATTACTCCTCCACTTTAATAGTCTTTATCCTTCGATTATTTAGGTATTTTATCTTTTTAAATATAAAATTTCTTTGAACATTCTTACACAGTTACCTGCTAATCTAGAAAGGTGTTTCTGCTCTTGAGAACTTATCTGAGTAATTTGTAGTTCATGATTTATTTTGCGGATTTTGGGAATTCTGTAATATGTTCACAACGTAAACTGCAAACTGATAAATAATTTGCCGATAATTTAATGAGTCAAGCTGTCAAGAAGACTTCAAGAATTTTTAAGAAACTTATGAATCTTGTTACATTGATGATAATTTAGGGATGTTTGCATTTTTTTTGAGCTTGTTGCAGAGTTCATATTTAATTAATGTTTTAAAAATGATTTGCTGCTATGCTTCTGGGTGTGCATGAACATTCTATTCATGATATACATATGACATTCAGATTATTGAAACACTTTCAATACTAACCTGAAAACTCTATGTTTTTGTCTCAAATTGGGATATACCTGCTCCAAATTTCTGTTAGTTCAGATTTAAACCCTTGCCTATTATTGATCAGAATTCCTTTACTTATCACTTATGTTGTAAAGATAGTAGAAGCTCTACTTGTAGAAGATGGAGAGGCAATTCTCATATTTCTTGCAACTATCACCAGCTGATTGAGATGAACTGCACCTATTAACAAAAAACTTATCATAATATATTTCATAAATTATAGGAAAATATAACAAAAAATATAAAATTATGTAAGACATCTTAAGGTAATTAAGTTCTAATGCATATGATAATTATCTTTATAATTGATTATCCCAGCTATCCTTTAACTTTTTTCTTATATTAGTATATATATATATATATATAGAAAATAGAGTTATGATAAAGAGTGCCAAAATGCCTCATATTGATATGGCACTAAGAACTCTTGTAGGCAAGGATCCAAGTAAAACTATGAGAAAGAATGCACTGGGTCCCAATTTTATGAGATATATATTAAGACAGTGAAAGTGGATAAGGTTTGATGAACAATATAGAAAAATTTAAGATACTATTGGAGCTTACATTGCATGACCTTTGACATTGGTAATACATTTATTTCCACAATACTTTATATTTTTTTCTTATTTTTGCCTACAAGTTTATCTAATCATATTTAAATATTTATTTTCTATTTATGTTGCAAGTGGCACCTGTCTAGGCACCGATCGAAATGAACTTCAAGCTTGATCATTTTTCTATATTTTTGTTATGAACTTTAAAGTACATGTGGTTTCTCTTTGATGTGATGTAGGTTAGAATTTTTGGATAAAAAACATATTTGTAAATTACTTTGGATTTGTTGGATTCTATTGGCATCTTTAAACACATTCATTAAGATAATTATTATTTAATATAGTTGGTTTTAGAGTTTTATTATGCAACTATTCTTATGATGTGCTATCATGTAGTTTTTCCTTTGCTAGATTATTACCTTCTGCTGCTACTCTACTGCTTATATTTGTTCTATAGATTCCACTTGCCTTGTAGATGATGCCTTCTTGGTTCCTGCTGCTACTCAATACGTAGTATTTTATGGCATTGCTAGTATTGTGGCCTTTGCATGCAATATTTAGGATGAAGGAATTGCTTGCAATGCCTTTGTACAGATACCTATATGTATATATATATACAAACTTATATGTATATATGTATGTATGTCTTTTAGGTAATATGCATGTAATTATGTATGCATTTACATGCCAATACATCCACACATACATATGGTTAAATTGATACAATAAAATGTTCAAGATCCTGTGTGTATCAGTTGTACCATTACTATAACAGTGAGGTGCAACAACCACCCATATTGTCCCTTGATACACATTTTGTTTTCTATGCCAGCATCAATAGTGTAACAATTGTTGGTATCATATTTTATATCATATCATGTTGTGCCAATTAGGTATTCGCATGGATGTTGACTAACTGGGTTACAAAGTTATGTTGAGAAAAAGATAGAGAAAACCCAAGAGGTAGGGGCTAGCATGGCCCTGAGAACTAGTCTCCAAGGACAGCTAGGTCAAATGGACTTTGGATTTCAGTAAAAAGATAGTCATGCACAATATCTTTCCTATTTCTAGATCACAAATATGAAACAGGTCCTCCAAGGTTGTTTCATAACCCTCATAAATGAGGACTAAATAGTGTTGGTGAGTAGAATTTAAAATGGTGTAGCTCCATAGCATTTTCTTGTGGAAGAATATAAAACTTTGAATTAATAAGGCATTGGGCACATAATGCACAACTTATTCCCTTTTTTTCTTTTTTTTTAATAGGCTAAAGTTAAAAAGGAAGGGCTCTTGTAGATAAAATTTACATGCAAATAATACCAAATTAATGATCCGAAACTTAATAGCTCAAAGATAAGGAGAAAGAGAGGAAGAAAGGAAGAGAAAACTAACCGTTGAATCAAAGGTGTATCCATGTAGCTAGGGCAGCAATCATCATAATCAAATGAAGTCTTTAGCGAAAGGGAAAGATGAAGTTGCTTCAATTTATAGAGAATGAGAGAATATTTGGAGTGGTGGGAGAGGGAGTGTGAGACAGAAAGAAAGAGAGAGCTGGCTTTGTAGCCAAGTCACATCCAAGCATTATCGCTCAAATCCAAACCTCCATGGCTCTTGAGGCATGGTGCTTCTATTTTGGAAGACAAGTGGGTCACGGTCCTTATTGGGTGACCCAAAAAAGTTTGGGGTTTTACACCCTTATCAAATACTTTTTATTTCACAGCAACATTCATATTCAAGAGTATTAAAAATTAATTTCAATTATTCAATAAAAACACATAATACTGGTGCAGGATTTTTAATTAAGAATTAATTTGGAAAGATATTGTTAATTGAATCAATTTCTATTCACGTTTCTTTTGCTTTAATTGCCGTATTACTAGCTACTTGATGGGATATAAAGAAAGCTATTCAAAGTTTTTCAACTTCGCATTATCAAGGATGATTTAGCAACAATTATTTTTTGGTTAACTAACGAGTTCAAAGTTTTTCAACTTTGCATTGTGAAAGATGATTTAGCATTGTGAAGGATGATTACAGTAGTTTGGATATATATAATGTAGACCTTTAGATATTCCAGTTAGAAAGAGTGATTTTTTAATAATTCATAGTAAAAATAGAGGTAGAGGTAGACCTAGATTAGCATCTGTAATTTAAATATCGACTTGATCCTGAATAGAGCAGAGTGGAGGAAGCGGATTCATGTAGCCGACCCCATGTAGTTGGGAAAAGACTTAGATGAGTTAAGTTGAGTTGAGTTGTAGCAAGTTCAAATGCATTCATCCCTTGTTAAGGATCTTAAGGATGGTTATGTCAACCCCAAGAAACATCATTTATCCCTCTATACTTAGAAAAGGTAATTAATTAAGTTGCTGATTTTTTAATAAGTATGGCTAACCTTTACGTGTTGAGATGCCTATTATAAGCTGAAATCCATAATCAATTGGCAACATCATGTGAATTGTATTGGTTCTTACGTGACAAAAGAATTATTTAGTGCACATAACGGTAGCTCAATAGCATTATTTTAAAAACTATGCTCGATTTATTTACTTCTCTATGTGATATTTTTTATATAATAAAAAGTATAATTTTCATGTGATACATAGAAAAATAGTAAAATTATAAAGTTAATTAATTAAATAATTAGGTAAAAAATTATATTTAAAATTGGTATAATTTAAATTATAGGTAAAATATATTAAATAATTAATTGGACTATTTTGGTTAACAAAATTTAGCATCTATACATAAATATTTGGTATATGACTGCTTAAGTTGTCATAATAAATGAAAAAAAAATTAATTAAGTTAAGCCATTTAACTTATATAATTTGATATAACTTATATGATTTGATACCAATTCTTTGGACTTCTTGTCCTTTGAAGATGATGATAGTTTTGAAATGGATGTGGGTTATAAAGATGCTAAATGGGAGGCATTGCTAATGGAATCTAGTTGAGGATTAGATGAGTTTTTAAAGTACTAAAATTTTGAAAAATTTTATCTTAGCTATGTGTAAGGTAAAAACTTAGCAAACTTATTATGAGAGAGAAGCAAAGAAGATAGACTTGATTGAATAATAATTGAAAACCAAGGATGATCATTTAGAAAATAATAGAGAATAAAGAAAAAAATCCATGGAAAGATAAATCAAAAGAGTGGCCCAATTAATTAGAGATAAAATGATGGAAGATTTTAAGAGCCAAGATAGGAAAATAACTTAGAAATTCAACAGGGTGTTTGGGAGAGAGAAGCATAATAAATGAATTGAATTAATCAATAATTAAAAAAATAAGGTTGATAATTTAAAAATAATCTCAATTAAAGAGGAAATTTGTGAAAGATGAATCCAATCCACTCTAAGAGTCAAAGTAGGGACAATAATTAGAGGGGTAGAAATAGAAAAATAACTATTCAAATTGGATTCCTTCCCCTTTTTTCCTTGATTTTCCTTAGAATTTTGGTAAATTTCTAGATGGAAAGAGATTTCTCTTTATGTTCATCTAAAAATGGTCCATAACAAATAACAACAACAAAATCCTAATCCCAAACTAATTGAGATCAGTTAAATGAATCATTTTTCTTTATTTTGCTCTATTCTAATTTTTTTTAATAAGATATTTTTTTCTATATTTATTAAGTCACTTCTTTGCATAGATGCATTTATAAGTCTATGTTGTATATATCCTAATCATGTAAGTCATTCTTTCCTTAATTTATTATCAATTGAAGCTACATCTATTTTTGTATGAATGATTCATTTCTTATTTTACCTTTTCTTAATTACCACACATCAACTCAACTCATCTAAGCCTTTTCCCAACTACATGGTTTGGCTACATGAATCTGCTTCCTCCATTTTATTAATTACCACATATCCATCTTAAAATTTTGTTTATGCTACATTCATTTTTTGCATGTATATTAATTACCACATAGCCATACAGCCGGTAGGTCATCCACGTAGAGCACGTTGACAATCAAAGAGACGATATAGCCCACGTCTTGCTGCACCAAAGACGATGTATAAAGTCTTTTCCCTCGATATATATCCCCACCTCCACCCAAAAACGACGAAACCATCTCCTCTCTCTCTCTCTCTCTCTCTCTCTGTTTTCTAGCTTTTTATTTATTTATTTGTTTGTTTATTATTCTAGGGTTTTATGAATCGTTTCTCTCGATCGCTGATCTCAAGGGGTTCCAATCTATCCCGATCGCTTCTCCCTCTCCCCCCCCGATTTCTATCAGAATTTTCCAATTTTTGGACTTTGGATACTGGAGCTGATCGACTTTTCAGGGAATTCGAGGAGGAGAGATGTTGGAGCAGCTGTTGATCTTCACCCGGGGCGGGCTGATCCTATGGTCGTGGGGCAACGCCCTTAAGGGCTCCCCGATCGACACCCTTATCCGCTCATGCCTCCTCGAGGAGCGCTCCGCCGAGACCTCCTTCAGCTACGACGCGCCCACGGGTGGCGCCGCCTACACGCTCAAGTGGGCCTTCCACAACGACCTCGGTCTTGTCTTCGTCGCCGTCTACCAGCGGATTCTCCACCTCCTCTACGTCGACGATCTCCTCGCTGCCGTCCGCAAGGAGTTCTCGCAGATTTACGATCCCAAGCGCCCGCCGGCGTATAATGAATTTGATGACATATTCCGGCAGCTCCAGAAGGAGGCCGAGGCTCGTGCTGAGGAGATAAGGAAGTCGAAGCAGTCTAATCGGGCCCCTCTCGTGGCTGGAAAGAAACAGGACCAGAGGGTTAGGTCGCAGGGAGACGGGAAGCAGAAGGACGGTAAAGGTGGTTCTGGTAAGGATGATGGTGAGTCGGGCAAAGGGCGTGGGTTATCTAACGGGAGTTCGAACGAGATTGGAGTTAAGGAGAATTCTCGTGCCCCAAGTGTTGCTCTTAAGGGAAAAGAGAACGGAGCCCCTCAAGTGGGGGCTTTCGATGTAAATAAGCTACAGAAGTTACGGTCCAGAGGTGGGAAGAAGACAGATACCGGTGGTGGGAAGGCTTCAAAGGCGGAGCCTAAGAAAGTAGTAAAGAAGAATAGGATTTGGGATGATTCACCTTCCAATGTGAGGCTGGATTTCACGGATTCAGTAGATGAGAAAGGGGATGGGATCGTAGATATTGTGACAGCAGATCATGGAGAGAGCATGATGGACAAGGAGGAAATTGTGAGCAGTGAGAGTGAGAGCGAGGAAGATGAGGAAGTGGAGAGTGGCAAGCCTGGCACCAAGAAGAAGGGGTGGTTTTCATCGATGTTTCAGAGGTAAGAATTTGACTTCTATGTTATTCTCCATGTGGTTGCGTTGGCATTCTTTATTGGTTCTAAGCTTGATACGCTTTGATTTCTCTGTAGGGGTGGAAAGGATTAGATGATATCCATTCAAACCCATTTCCTTCTCTGTATCTAATATATGTACAGCTTTTATGATCTGGCCAAGATCCGTGCCTCCATTTTTGATTGTTAGAGAGAAAACGTATATGGTTATGGATACACAAATATCTGGATATCAAGCTCTGTTTGCAATCATATTGTCCCTTATAGCTCTCATGAATTTCAAAAGTAAATAAATGACAGCATCAATACGTCTTTAATTTTGATTTTTTCCCATATAATGGCATCTTTTATTTAGTGAATTTCGTCCTTATCTGTCAAGGTTTTTTTGTAAAAAAGAAAATATTTTTCTTAGCAAAAATATTAGGATATACTAAAGAGTCAGTTGATTGAATGGGTGCAGCTATATCTTTGCTTTTTTTTTTAAATATGATTGTTTATTTGTTTTCGAGAAATAATAAAGGATGTTGTTGGGAATATTATACATATATTCAGTAAGTATAACATTAAATAGAATAATATCCAATCCATTAAGTTTACCTCTCCAAGTTAGGTGCCTGCATTTGTGACACCTGATTCATATTTCTATCCATTTAAAGCAAATATGGTTATAAATTTTAGCATCTGATTACCAAGATGTGATTTAGGACTGTTGCAAAATGGAAACCAAATTTTCATTTCGGGTGTTTTTGCCGCTCAAGGTGGACCTTTAACTTCTGAAACCTCTTCGCAGTAGGTCTTTAGGATTCTGTTTAACATGGGATCTCATTTCTGAATCTCAAAGTCTGCCATGTATAGCTAATTGACCCAATGTAGAACTTGGTTTCTGCTTTGTGGCAGAGTTAAACCGCATCACCATTGGTGTGTGTATCATACTTTTACTAGCCCAAATAAAAATGGATATGTAAATAGATCTGAGTAGCCAGAATCCTCTACCTAGGGTAATGTACCTTCTTTAGAATCCACTTGTAATCTTAGACTTGTACTTGCTTCTTAAGGGCTTCCTTAAGTTGTTTCTAAAATATCCACTTCCCTCCAATCACACATGCATTCAGTACTGGCAACTAGGATATGGATATATTCAGATGCTTTGCTTGGATTAATATAGCATAGTCATATTTTCTTTTCAATTTTCCTTAATTGTTTTAAGTTGTAAATGTTGTTGTTTGATGATGAATAAAAGCATTAATTATTACTGTGAAGCAAATACTTTGATTTCTTGAACATAGTTACGTACTGTTTTGGTTAGCTTTATTTTGGTTTGTGTTTATCGATGTAATAATTAATTTACAAGTTTGGAGAATTTATATTGCTAGCGGTGAACTTACATAAGTCATGTTTATTGCTTCAATATAGTGTAAGTCTTCCACGCTTGCTGGCCATGCAGTTTGTTTATTAGATATTTAAATTTTATCTATGCATGTGCTAAAAGATCATGAATGATAAACCAGTGCTAGACACATATTTGTTGCCTCCCGTCCCTTTTCTCCCTTTGTAAACCTAATTAGCAGCCTACATAAGATCCATCACTGTGACAAAGTCACTGATTTGATTGTAATGGATTACCAAAACAGCCTAATATCTGCAAGTCTTCAACCTCTTACTGCTAATGATTATTCTACCAAAAGTAGCTATCAGTTTTCATATTACTGTGAGGAAAAAATCACAATTATTTGGAGGTGAGAAATGGACCTTCTGTTGGATGATCCTGATCCATAATCCCTGTTTTGCTTTTGGCTACTCTTTTTTAAGAAAGGAAAAAATTGTTTGTGATCACATATGTTGGTAACAATGCTACTCTATGTGCAGCGGTAATGTAAAATTTTAATAATCTTTGATGAAATGGTTGAGTGTCAGGCTATTATCAAAGGGAGGAGGATCTTAAGAAAGAGGAAAAATTTATGACACCTGTTATGTCATCCTCGTGTGTTGACAAATGGTATGTATGTGTGTAGGCTATATATTGAGATGACAATGGGATGGATTTGGGTATTTATATGTATTTTGGTAAATACTTTCAATAGAGAGGAAAAATTTGTGACACCTATTTTCATGTTATCCTCATAGATATGTTGACAAATAGTATGTATATGTATGTGTGTGTGTGGGCAGGATAGATATTGAGATGGCAGTGGAGTGGATTTGGGGCAGAGGGTGCATTTCCCACCCCCCCACCCTTGGGCCTGCACCCACCTGCATCCTTGAATGGAGAATGATTTTCCTTCCATCCCTACCTTTGTGGTTCCCCATTCTATGTGGGAAATACTCGATCCCCCTTTTTTTTTAGAATTGACTATCTACTTTGGGTCCAATCCTGTTGTTAAAAAGGAAAAAAAAAAAATTTGAAGCTCAAACTCTATTACAAATCAATGGAAATTTAAAATACGTTAAAATGTCCAAATTTAAGAGTCTAAACCCAATATTTAGATTATAATAGGAAGTTTAGATTTGCATAATTGCACTTGTTATCATGTATATAATCAAATACAATATAAGCTAAAGTAAATGTGTAGATCTGACACATCATTTATCTCACTTAATAAGGTTATAAAGGCAATCTTAAATTTGGGAAAAAAGATTGGGTTCCAGGAATGAGGACCTTAGTCCCCATCTCATCTCCAAATCTAATGGATTTTCAAAAATTCTTTCTTCTTCATTTAATCCCTCTAAACTCACCTCTATTGGGACGATTCTCTGCTGGGTTGGCTTCCCGATCCCTATTGGCATCCCTAGATAGATACATTAAAAATAAAGGATCCTTGAAGCTAAACATGTATGATCAAATTTATATGCCAGCTAGAGATTGATTCAGAGCTTTGATTGTAATCGATATTTATGTCTAGACAGGTGGGTGGATTGGACATGGAATTCTGTTATAAGAATGCATCTAGGTCTCCATTGTCAAGTCTTTGGAATTATAGAGAAGTATGATGATTCTTTATTCTGTTGTGTATGATTTGTAAAATGTAAATGATACTGAAAGCTCAACATCGTGTTAAACTTCAAAGTGGTTTTGTTCTCAGAAGCAACCTTCAATTGCTTATGATACATGCTAATATTAAGAGGACATGTGCCTTTGGTTGGTCTTTCTAGTTCCCCTGGATATTACATTTTCTTTTTTAGGTTCATTGTCACATAACATTGATGACAGACTAGAGTTGCCTTTGGAGATCAAACTTAGATCACTCACGTGAAATTGAAAAGAAAGGTGTGGAATTGAAGAACATTATAAGTAAAACCTGTCTTATTGGGACTTATGATTTATTGATAGTATAGAATCATCTTAATTTTATAAGACTGACAGATTAGAGTTGCCTTTGGAGACCAAACTTAGATTACTTAAGTGAAATTAAAAAGAAAGATGCAGAATTGAAGAACATTATAAGTAAAACCTCTCTTATTGAGACTTCTGATTTACCAATAGTATAGAATCATCTTAATTTTGTAAGGCTAATGTCCTTTATTCATATGTTATGAAGGAAAAAAAAAAATCTCTGTTTCTTGTTTTCATCTTTCACTGGATATTTATGAAAAGGAAGATTCCAAATACCTGAACCAGTTTGACAGTTGAAAAGAAAAATATCTTTTAAATATGCAGATTATGTTACCTGTGAAAATGTTAACATATTTAAATTGATAACAATTATATGACCTCTTGTCTCTGGATGTCTCCTGCTTAGTTAATGACGTTACATTCTTTTCTTAACATATATCTATTGCTATTCAATTAGTTTAAGCATGATATATAGCATGTCTTTTCTTCTAACAATTATTTCTCGCCCTTGTATGTTCGTGAGTTCAGCATTGCGGGTAATGCTGTTTTGGAGAAGGCAGATCTGAAACCAGCATTGAAAGCTCTTAAAGATAGGTTGATGACTAAAAATGTGGTATGTGTCTGGTCATCTTATATGCTTGTTTCACACATGCGTATCTAAGTACAATGCTTGTTCTGTTTTGAGTTCTTGACTCCACTGTTGGAGTTGCTAAGTTATGATATTTTGCAGGCAGAGGAAATAGCTGAGAAGCTTTGTGAATCAGTAGCAGCTAGTCTTGAAGGGAAAAAGCTGGGATCATTCACAAGAGTTTCCTCAACTGTCCAGGTTGTTTAATAGCATTCTTTCTGATTGCACCTCACCAATTGTCAACTGTATTCTGCTTTCGTTGACACTTCGGGAACCCTATATCTTATTGTTGAATATGTAATGCAGACAGCAATGGAGGAGGCTCTTTTGCGGATTTTGACCCCAAAGCGATCCATTGACATTTTGAGAGATGTACATGCTGCTAAAGAGCAAGGGAAACCATATGTTATTGTTTTTGTTGGTGTCAATGGAGTTGGAAAATCTACCAATCTTGCCAAGGTTAATTTTTTTTTTTTTTTTTTAATTTCTTTTTCATAAGTATGCAACTTAGACCAGTTTTAATAAGCCAAAGTCCTTGGTTTACCTCTCTTCTCTTACCTACATAGCACAGGTTGCATACTGGTTCCTACAGCACAATGTAAGTGTCATGATGGCAGCGTGTGATACATTTAGATCAGGTGCTGTTGAGCAGCTCCGTACCCATGCACGCAGACTCCAGGTATGAATTTAATGTCCTTTTCCCCTGTCATAGTGATATCTTTTTGATGATAGGTGTCTGAAATATTGTGTTTCACATTACACATGAACAAGGTTGCCTCTATCTGTCCAAGAAGTAAAAGCATATATTTATCTAAACTTTCTGGATGTTAGATCAATGTATAGCATTTCAGCCTACTTATGTCAAAAAAGTTCGTTAAGCATAATGTTAGCAGTGTGTTAAGTTTGCTTTTTGGCATCAAGATACCAAAATCGTCTGTTATGTGACAGTTCAATTAATTATAAAATATCTCCAATCTTGCTATGGTGCCTAGTACTTGACTCAGATGGCACTTTAAGTTTGTCATGATTGCAATTCTGGTGTCTACAACTGTCTCTAACAGTTAAACAGGTATCCAATAAATTTCTACTCGAGAAAATGGTCAGTTGGGATTTCTAGTGTTAGATGTGCATCTCCAACTCATATGTAAATCTGCTGTTTGCTGAGTGACATCAATTATAATTGAAATTTCTCTGCAGATACCTATATTTGAGAAAGGTTATGAAAAAGATCCAGCGATTGTAGCGAGGGAAGCTATCCAGGAGGCTAGTCGTAATAATTCAGATGTTGTTCTTGTTGATACAGCTGGCCGGATGCAGGTACAGAGTGATTTGGGTGTTTTTTTTTTCTTTTTCTTGCCTCCTTACCCTACTATTTTTGCATTTCTGTATAACTACATCACATATCAGGACAATGAACCACTAATGAGAGCACTGTCCAAGCTCATCAATCTGAACAGCCCAGATTTAGTTCTTTTTGTTGGAGAAGCATTGGTTGGAAATGATGCTGTCGATCAACTATCAAAGTTTAATCAGGTACTGGGTTTCTTGTGTTTTATACCTATTGTGGGGGGAAGAAAATTGTTTTTTGTGTCTCACGTTTATTATTTGACAGTAAGTAATTACTTGATGTAAACCTTTGTGCAGAAATTGGCAGACCTATCAATGGCTCCTAGTGCTAGGTTAATCGATGGCATCCTGCTTACCAAGTTTGATACCATTGATGATAAGGTTATAAGCTGTTGGGCATGGAAGTTCCCTTTACAATGGAAATATCTGTAGCTTTATTTTTGTCTTTACCTCACTGGTAAATTTCTTGCAGGTTGGTGCAGCCCTTTCCATGGTTTACATTTCTGGGGCTCCCGTAATGTTTGTTGGCTGTGGTCAGTCCTATACAGACCTCAAGAAGCTCAATGTCAAGTCCATTGTGAAAACTCTTCTGAAGTGAACACTGTTCTACTCTTACATGCCCCCTTTACAGCCCTCAAGGAACTCAATGTCGGAGTCCATTGTGAACTCTTCTGAAGTGAACGCTGTTCTACTTACATGACTGCCTGTCGTTTCTTTGTGAATTTAAATTCCCCCATGACCTCATCGCCTTGACTTTAGAAGTGAATCAATTTGCTGTTGTTTAAATTTTGCATTGGTTTATCGGTTTATCTTTTGGTATAATGCATTCAATGTTTAAATCTCGCTCTGCTCGGTCAGATGTTTGCAAAGCAAAAGAATCTGTTGGTAAATGCATATTACCATACGCTGAATACAGCAAGGGCAAAAGAGAGGACCATATTTGTGCATGATAAATGAGAGTAGTTTGCTGTGGACTAAATCAACTGTTTTCTGGAAGTTGGCAGAGATCGTTAAACTTGAGTCAAAATTGGTTGGTGTTGCCTTTATGATCGAGATCAGTCTACTATATTCCTATAATCAGAACAAGTAATTTTTAGGGCATTTTGTTTGTTGTCAAATGTTTCCAGTCGCAAGGGCTGTTGCTTTATGGTTTTATTTCTCTTGCGCAAAATCTCAGACATCAGTAACATAAAATTCTGCCAAAATTCATTATGTGCATTTTTAACATACATGAATTTGCATCACTGTTGTATTTAAATTCAGAAAAAGTTTTTGCGTGCGTTCACATCGTATGCAGTGGTTGTGCGTACATATAATCATGCAAGTATCAAGAGCATTCTTATTCTTTTTGCACTGCGGGCATAGTAAATGTTTTTATCTTAAATCTAAAGGGCTGGGTTATGTTTTGGTAGGATGTGATAACTTTCGATCGATCTTTGCTTAGATGGTCATCCTGGTTTGTCTTTATCCTCACCGTTTATTTATTTATTTTTTATTTTTGTCTTCCCTTTTATCTTATTTTTCTTTTTTTCCCTCGTTTTTATTTCCTTAACTTTCATTCTTTTTTTAATATATTTTTTTGTTCTTCTTTTACTTTTTTTTTTATTTCTTTTTTCCTCCCCTCTTACCTCTTTTCTGGTACTGTCTCCATTCCCTTTTCTCGTAGAAAGAAGACAAGGATGCTTACGATGCCGAGTCCTATCGTCAAGTTCTACCATCTATTTTTCTGTCTAGATATTCCAATATTTAGATATTTTGCATGTTGGAGCCCATGTTGAGGCCCTCTTGATGTCATCACTAGAGTTACATGGATTGGCTTTTCTTGGTAACTAGCTCCTTGGTCCAGGAACGCTCCAAGCTCTTGAAGAGTCACAGAAAGTATGCTTGTTTCGTTGTTTGATGCATCTGATAGGGGAAATGTATTATGTAATGTTCTATGGAGATAGATCTACTATATTATGATATCAAGCTCTCAATTTTTAATGAACACTATTTTAAAAAAGAAGAAATCTAAGACACTTGGATGCAATTTTTCCAATGTCATATCACCGTGACATTTTGACGTATACTTAATGAGCTCGTGATGCAATAGTGCGATGTGAATTAGTCATGTAGATGTAATGATCTGTTAGATTATTTATCTTTAATTAACAAAATGATATTTTTATTTGGAAATACACGATTGGATTAGAGCAATTAATTAAGCCATGACTGAAATTACATACGTTTATTGATTTGCACTTTGCCTATCCTTTCTATTAGGATGTCCTTTGCACAAGATCATGCAATAATCACTCTATTAAGTTGAATGGGCAAAGCTACATAATGGTATTGAAATCAATTATGTCTCTCCAAGCTTCTATTTTATATTATTTTATTCATTTTTATTAGATTATTGGCATGTACAGCATCTCACGTCCAAGTACGCATCTCAACACAGTTTTAATGTTTTAAATGGTGTCTTTTATTCATTTATAGGTAATATTCAAGCCCTATTTATCCTTTTCCATTCAGCTTAAATGAGGAAGTTCAATAGGATGGCTTCAAAATATGCTATATTCATTCTTTTTTGAATATTTTAATGTCATTATATATTATTTGGTGATACTAAATCATTTTAAATTTAGTAAAAGATTATATTATAATTTATATACATATTTAAGCATGGCTCTATAATATACTATTGGGTTACAACGAATTGATTAGTAAAAAAGGCTTTACTTTTTAAAGGTAATGTAGGATGTGCCTCACTTCCTCTCCTTTTTAATAAAAGAGGCTAAGATGAAGTGTTGAAGTAGAGAAAGAATATACATTAATAACTTAAATTAGGGTAGTTAAATGGAAGATGGATGCTCATAATGAGCGGACAATTCTCTATGGTACCGATTGCTAAAAGAGGCTTCGTTGAGAAAGATTCTAGTATTTCTTTCGTGGCAAATATAAAGATAAAAACTATCATCAATTCGTTTTACGCTCTTTCCAATTTGGCTTGGATTCTCTTGTATCTATGCTTTGTCCAAAGTTCAGCTAGAAATGTGAAGACAAAAAGGCATAGAGTCCCAGAAAGATTTTATTAGGGTGCATTTGATAAAAAAATGATTAACGGTTTCTTCTCATGCTTTACATGGTAGACATCTCAAACTAATAACCCAACCTTTCTTGAGAGCAAGCTACATGAATATTCCAAACTTTTCTTGATCACTGCCTTCCAAACTAAGCTTTAGAAGGGGCAGATGATGCCTCAATTGTCTAAAAACTTACGGGACTTGAAAGTTCCTGTGAGTTTCCATGCTGCTAGAACTTATTAAATGTAAAATGTTCTATTAGAGTGATCCTCCATCTTAAGTTTCTCTAAATCTATAGTAATGCTATGAAGGCATTTATTTTCATAGTACTTTGATAAATGTTTGAGAGCAAATAAGAGGAGGGGTATAGGGCTAGCTTATAAGTGCTAGAAATAAATCTTCTTCTTGATACCTAGCTTAAAAGAAGTGTAGTTCCAAAAAGCATCAAGGGCCTTATAGATATCTTTGTCGATGGAAGACACATTAGTTATGGTGCATCTCGTATGCAAGCCAACCTTTTTTTGTAGTCAGCTTTATTAATATAATCCATCCATATTGCTCTTGGATTTTTACTGATTTTTTAGGCCCATTTTGCAATAAGAGATTGATATTTTTAAAATTTTTCTACACTAGTCCTCCACTTTTAGATTGGCAAACATTGTTTTGCTTAACACGAGAATATAAACCATTGATAGAATATGTCCCCTTTTATAAAAGCTCATCTCATTTGATCAATGTTATTCATCACCTAATTGAGAAGCTTGAAAATAAATATATGGTAATAAGGAATTGAAGGGGACATTATTGAGAGAAGAAGCCTTTTGTGCCAAGCTACAAGTTTACGATTAATTTTCTCTAGTGCTGGTATCCAATAAAGTTTTAGAACCCTTTGTCACAAAGAGATAGATTAAGGTAAGAGAAGGGGAGGGTAACTCTCTTATAGCTTATCGTAGTGGCAATTTGTGTTGCATCCACATTTAAACAAATAATGAAGCTTTTATGAAAGTTAATTTCTAATCATGAGAAACTTTCAAAAGCAAAAAGAATTGCTTTCACCATAATGTTGCTAAAATTATTAGTGGCTTAGAAGAAAAAAGTGTCACAGTGAAGTGTATGCTTCTAATGGATTTAAAGTACCAGTATTGACCAATACCATTGATGAGGGCAATGGAACTTGCTTGCTTACGAAGTCTAGAGAGGACTTCAACAACAAGAATAAAGTGAGCAATGGAAAATGGATCCCCCTGTCCAAGTCTCGACTTGCATTTGATCCTGCCATCAAAGATACATTGAGCAAGAGGGCAACAGAGTTGAAGATAAGAGTGATTGGGTTCATCTAACCCACTTTTCAAGAAATCTTCTAATTGAAGAACAAAATTCAAAAAATCCTAGTTGACTTAGTTAAAAGGCCTTATTGAAGTCCATTTTACAAAGGCCTTATTGACTTAATCAAGAAGGCAACAGAGGTTGAAGATAAAAGTGTTTGGGTTCATCTAACCAATTTTCAAGAAATCCTCTAGCTTGAAGAACAAAAATCAGAAAATCCTCTTTGCCTTAGTCAAAGGCCTTATTGAAGTCCATTTTATAAAGGATGGCCTTCTCTTTTGATCTGTTGTATTAAGCTAAGATCTCATGAATACTAAGAAAGTTTTTAATGATAGATCTACCTTTAATAAAAGTGGATTGCAAGTTAGCATCAAAGAGAAGAAAGAACTATGCAAGTTGGAAAGCAAAGGCTTTAGTGATGATCTTATAGATGTTATTCTAGGGCCCTACAGTCTTTAACACTATATAAACCATCCTTGTTTAGAATGAGAATGATAAACACGGTGTTTTTGATAATAGACAAAGGCATAGTTAAGTTTGGAGACGTCCATGTTATGGAAATCTTCAAATAGAATATAAAGATTGTTTTTTATCAAATCCTAATATCTTTAGTAAAAAAGGAAAAAAGCCCATTAGACTCACAGAGAGAAACAAAAGCCATCAAGGCCATAGACCTTGTTGCTGTTCAGTAAGAAGACTGCAAGTTTAGTATCCTCTATAGAAAATGAATTAGATAAGAAACTAAGGTCACTTGAGAATTGCTATAAAAAGGGTTTTTACTAATAGAGAAAGGAAGATTGATACAAGAGCTGAAAAAATTCTTAAAAATGAACGGAATCTAAAGAAAATACACTCTTGAGAAGTAAATTTAGTTTTATAATCAAAACGAGAAGCTATGAAATACCTCCTTATCCCACTGAAGGAAATCTTGTGAAAAAGATGGTATTATTATCATTTTCCTTGATCCAACTTATTCTAAAGTGTTGTCTCCAATATAGTTCTTCCTTGGCTGGAATTTCATTTAAGAATTGCTTTTGGAAATTTTTAGTGCTCCAAAGGGGTTAAGTCATGGCCCTTCTCTTTCAAATTGAGGGGCTCAATATCATGCAATATCTTTATTTTAATGGCTATATAAAATTTCTCTTTAAAGAGGACTAAGATTTAAGATAGCTCTCAATCTTTTAAGGCAATCTATCCATTTGGCTATTGAATTATTACTTTAATCCCTACTAGTTGTTTCTCAACATCATCCAAATGATGCCTTTTGGTCTACCATTGCTCAAATTTGAAAATCTATCTTCTGAAAATAGATATTATAGTCGAGGGCTATTAATGAATGATTAGAGACGTCATCGATAAGATCTTTCTAAATTAAGGTTGAGAAGATAACATTTTATTCAATAAAAAGAAAGAAGTGATTAAGCCTCAATAGAGATGCTTGATCTTTTCTATTGCTCCATGTAAAGGCTTTACCTTTAAGGTCAAAATCTAGGAGGTAGAAAACAAGGTCTATAAATGAAAAACAATATAGATAAAGGGTTACCTCTTATATCAAAAGTAGATTTAGTAATGTTAATATCCCTGTTCACAAAAACATGTACCAGGAAAGTCTTCTATAATCTAAACAAGTTCCTTAAAGAAAGTTGACCTCTAAGATTGGTCATTCAAGACATAACCAAAGCTGATGGAATTATTTTTTTGAAACTTTCTACAAGTTCAACACACAAAGGAGAGAGAAGTTAAGAGGATTTCATCCAACAAGAATACCATATGATGAAGTGATTGCATCCAACAAAGCTTAGTTAGAGATTTTAGAGTGAACCAGCTGGGACTAAAGGAAACAACTAGTAAGCAATTCTAAGATTGATACAGGGAAGTTCAGTCACCTTGCAAGTAAGTATCTTCATGCAAAATTGACTGGTAAGAAAGTACTTTATTTTACTTTGCTTTAGATATTTTTATTTTGCTTGGAGTTAACTGGTTAGCTAGCTGGAGCCCTTTCAGCTAACTAAGAAACTTGTCTCAGGTGCTTGACCGAACGTCCTCTTTTTTTAGTCAACTGATGAGCTAGCTTGTTAGCTAGCTGGAATTCCTTCAGCTAACTGATTTGCTCGTCACAGTGCATTGGCCGAACACCCTCCAATTTTAGCTAGCTGGCTGGATGTCTTGTTAGCTAACTGAAACTCCTTCTAGCTAGCTGACGTTTCTTTTAGTTAACTGCTTAGCTAACTATTTCATCCTGGAGCTAACTGCTCAGCTAACTGATTTTCACAGGGAACGTCTCAGCCATGGGGATTTAAAATTCAGTTAACTAAAGAGCTAGCTGACTGTTGGTTAGTTAGCTGGAGAGTTAACTATTATATCAGAACGGATGGCTGCCCTTTTGCTCAGTTAGCTGGAGAGCTAACTAAGCTGGACGGACAATATGTTGCTTTTGCTTCTAGTTAGCTTAGCTAACTGGCCATTCTTCAGTTAGCTATTCAGCTAACTAGTTGTCTTCTTTTTTCTCTGCAGCCGAGAGGATTCCAAATTGAGTTAGCTGGAGAGCTAACTATGAATGCATGAATTTTTTTTTGCCGTTACTTTTTCTCTGATAGTTAGCTAAAGAGCTAATTGACTTTCGCTTAGTTAGCTGCCAAGCTGACTGAAGTGCTGCCTCTGGACGATTCTTTTGCTGTGACCTCTCTAGTTAGCTAACTGATTAGCTAGCTGAGGTCTCTTGCTTCATTCTTGGACGATGGCATTCATATCCTCAGCTACCTTAAGCCATTTTTAGTCCACCGCCGCCTAAGCTTTTAAGAGATATCTTTCTCTCTCTCTATTACTATTTCAAGCTATATTTAACTTTTGATTTTTGAATTTTTACAGTGCTCATCCTTCCTCAAATGGAGATCTGCATTCAATGCTTAAGGGAAACATGATTAACGGTTATATTTTCTTCCCGTTATTATTTCATTTATTTCTTATGTATCTAACGGATATCTTCCTGTTAGATGGATATAAATAGCTGGGATTAGTAGCACACCTAGATGATTTTTGAAAAAGAAATTTCAAAGAGAGAAAAATCCAAGAAAAGAGCCTTCATTGCATATTTGTTGAGTGGTTGCTGGGCATTCAAGTTCATTCCTTGCTCCGAAAGGTCGTCCGAATCATTGAAGCTTTTCAAGCATTCAAGACTTCAGCTGCTTCAACCTAGTTCATTTATTGCTGAGTTTATTGCTTCAAAAGTTGTAAAGTATATTCAGAATATTTGCTCATTGTAGGAGCTTCTCCTTTACATACTCTGATTATCTTAAAAAAGGGTTAGTGAACCCTGGTTTGTTGTTGGCTTCCTTGTGCCATTTAAACAAGAGGACTAGCCTAGGTTTGGCTAGGGGTTTTTGGATGCCTTGTGCCGTATAAACAAGAGGGCTAGCCTGGTTCGGCTAGAGGTTGTAATCGTTGTGATACGATTAGTGAAATTCTTAAAGGTGTTGGGGAGTGGATGTAGGTGCTGAGTTTGGCACCGAACCACTATAAACTTCTGTGTATTTGTGGTTGTTTGCTTTTCTGTTGTTATTATTCTGTGTACCCCACTTCACCGTTGCAAATCAAAATTAGGGTTAAAAGCACATATATCTGCATAGCTATTAAATTTTTTAAATAACCCAATTCACCCCCCTCTTGGGTTACTACATCTGGGCAACATGTGGTATCATAGCAGCGTGCTCTTGATTTCTATAGCTTTGATTAGCTTGGAGCCAAAGATCAATAGTAATCCCAATGAATTCCATGTTGATTGAGGGACAATCAACTAATAGACCACCTTTGTTCAATGGAACAAACTACACATATTGGAAAGCACGAATGAAAATCTTCATTCAAGCACTAGATTATGATTTATGGGGAATCATAATTAATGGACCACACACACCCACAATTATGGTTGAAAATATTAATGTTGCAAAACCTGAATCTGAATGGGATGAGCAAGATAAGAAATTAGCTCAATTAAATGCAAAGGCTATGAATGTTCTTTATTGTTCTCTTGATGCAAATGAATTTAATCGCATATCAACTTGCATGTCTGCTAAGGAAATATGGGATAGACTTGAAGTCACCCATGAGGGTACAAATCAAGTCAAGGAATCCAAAATAAATATGCTTGTTCATAAGTATGAATTATTTAAGATGGATTCAGCTGAAAATATTACTTATATGTTTACAAAATTTACTGACATTATTAATGGATTGAAGAGTCTTGAAAAATCTTATGCTAACAGTGATCTTATTAGAAAAATTTTAAGATCTTTACTTAGGACATGGGAAGCAAAAGTCACAGCAATTCAAGAAGCAAAAGATCTCAACACTTTATCACTTGAAGAGTTGGTCGGTTCTTTGATGACTCACGAGCTTCAGCAACGACAACATATTGATGAAGATGATTCAAAGAAGAGAAGGACCATGGCATTGAAGAGTACAACTCAAGAAGATGAGAGTGAAGAAACACAAGTGACAGTGATAAAGATGATGATATGGCACTTATTTCAAGGAAATTTAAAAAGTTCATGAAGAAAAAAAGATTTGAAAAAAGAAAGCATTTTGTCAAAGGAGATCATAGCAAAGATAAGGAAAAGAGTGAACCTCCTATATGCTATGAGTGTAAGAAGCCTGGACACATCAGACCAGATTGTCCACTATTAAAGAAGGCATCTAAAAGAATAAAGAAAAAGGCAATGATGGCCACTTGGAGCGACAGTGAAGCTACAAGTTCAGAAAATGAAGAGAAAACTGAAGTTGCCAATGTTTGCTTCATGGCTGATAATGATGAGGTAAGCCCTAACTTTTTAGATGATTTTACTTTTGATGAGCTGCATGGTGCATTTTATGAACTGATTGACGATTTCGCAAATTTAAGTTCAAAGAATATGGATTTGAAAAATGAAATCAAAAATCTTACCATTGAAAAGGAAAGATTTTCAAAGGATAATGAATCATTGTCAAAACAAAACCAAGATTTGAAAAATGAAGTGAATGAATTAAAATCAATTGTTGATAGATTTACATTAAGCTCAGAAAAATTAGAAATGATTTTAAATAATCAAAGAGCTGTTTACAATAGAGCTGGTCTTGGATTCAATCCTCTTGAAAGATAAAAATTTTTGAAAAATATTTATGAGCATGCTAATGATTCTACCAAACTTACTTGTTTTAAATGTGAAAAATTGGACACAAAGCTTATATTTGTCAAACACAAAAGATAAGGAAAATATGGATCCCAAAAGGAACCATTTTGACTAACCCTAAAGGACCCAAGAAAGCTTGGGTACCTAAGAACAAAAATTAAATTGTGTATGCAGGTGTGTCTTGCAACCCGAGCAATTAAAAGACAATGGTACTTGGACAGCAGGTGCTCAAGACACATGACCGGTGATGAATCACAATTCATCACTTTGAAAGCAAAAGATGGAGGTATTGTTACTTTCGGTGATAATGGCCAAGGAAAAATAATTGGCATTGGAAAAATAGGTATCACACCTCATGCTTATATTGATAATGTTCTGCTTGTAAAAGGTTTGAAACACAATTTACTTAGCATTAGTCAATTATGTGACAAAGGATTTATGTTACATTTGAATCATCCTTATGCATTGTTAGAAATCCTGCTAATGAAAACATGAGATTTGTTGGTCAAAGGCATGGTAATGTATACATTGTTAATTTAAATGATTTGCATGATCAAAATGTTGATTGCCTAGTTGCTACAAATAATAAAACTGATAATAGTTGGTTATGGCATCGTAGGCTAGCTCATGCAAGCATGGATTTACTATCTAAATTAATTAAAAAGGATTTAGTACATGGTTTGCCAAAACTTGTTTTTGAAAAAGATAAGATTTGTAATGCTTGTCAATTTGGAAAACAAACCCGAGTTTCTTTTAAATCAAAGAATTTTGTTTCAACCACTAGACCATTGGAGCTCTTGCATATGGATTTATTCGGTCCTACAAGAACCACTAGTCTAGGAGGTAAAAGATATGGTTTCGTCATTATTGATGATTTCTCTCGCTTTACATGGGTTTTGTTTCTAGCTAGTAAAGATGAAGCATTTCCATCATTTTAAAAATTATTTAAAAGAATTACAAACGAAAAGAATTCTTCTGTTTTGTCAATACGAAGTGATCATGGAAAAGAATTTGAAAATAAATCTTTTAAAGAATTTTGTAATGAAAATGGAATTGAACATAATTTTTCTGCACCCAGAACACCACAACAAAATGAGTAGTTGAAAGAAAGAATAGAACATTAGAGGAAATGGCGCGTACCATGTTGTGTGAAAGCAATCTTCCTAAATATTTTTGGGCAGAAGCTATTAACACTGCATGCTATATTTTAAATCGTGCATTAATCAGACCTGTTTTAAAAAAGACTCCGTATGAACTTTGGAAAGGAAGAAAACCTAATATAAGTTATTTTCATGTCTTTGGATGTCGATGTTTTGTATTAAATAATGGAAAATCAAACCTTGATAAATTTGATGCTAAGTCTGATGAAGGAATTTTTCTCGGATATTCTTTACATAGTAGAGCTTTTAGAATATTCAACAAAAAGACTTTAGTAGTTGAAGAATCAATTCATGTTATCTTTGATGAATCTAATGATCTTCCATCAAGGAAGGGAAAAGGTATAAATGATGCAGATGACATTGAAGATCAATTCAAGGACATCACATTAAAGGACAAGAACGATACACAAGAGGTAAGTGAAGAAGGGAACGCTGACCTACCTGAAGCCTCACAAGGTAATGATGAATTAGAAAGAGGATGGAGGTATGTTCTTAGTCACCCTAAAGATCAATTATTGGTGATCCTTCTCAAGGAGTGAGAACTAGATCATCATTTAGAGATGCTTGTAATAATTTAGCATTTGTATCTAAAATTGAACCTAAATGTATGATGATGCTAAAGATGATATTGATTGGATTAATGCCATGCATGAGGAACTTAACCAATTTGAAAGAAATAATGTTTGGACTCTTATTGAAAGACCACATGATCATCAAATTATTGGAACTAAATGGGTTTACAGAAACAAATTAGATGAACATGGTAATATAATTAGAAATAAGGCAAGATTAGTAGCTAAAGGTTATAATCAAGAAGAGGGAATTGATTTTGATGAAACTTATGCCCCTGTTGCTAGATTAGAAGCTATTAGATTACTTCTTGCTTATGCTTGTTATATGAATTTTAAATTATATCAAATGGATGTTAAAAGTACCTTTCTTGAATGGATATATTGCTGAACAAGTTTTTGTGGAACAACCACCCGGATTTGAAAATCATCTGTTTCCAAACCACGTTTTCAAATTAAACAAAGCTTTGTATGGTTTGAAACAAGCGCCCCGGGCATGGTATGAAAGATTAAGCAAATTCTTGATTAGTAATAATTTTATTCGAGGAACTATGGATACAACTTTATTTATTAAAAGGCAAAATAAAGATATATTAGTTATTCAAATCTATGTTGATGATATCATATTTGGTGCCACTAATGAATCTTTGTGCAAAGACTTTGCTAAGCTTATGCAGGGAGAGTTCGAGATGAGTATGATGGGTGAGCTGAATTACTTCCTCGGACTTCAAATTAAACAAAGCAAAGATGGGATCTTCATAAGCCAATCTAAATATACCAAAGAAATGATCAAGAAGTTTGGCATGGAGACATCCAAGAGTATCGGTACCCCTATGAGCTCATCATGTAGACTTGAAACTTATAATTCTGAAAAATCTGTTGATTTAAAATTATATAGAGGTATGATTGGATCTTTGTTATATTTAACTGCTAGTAGACCAGATATCTTATTCAGTGTTTGCATGTGTGCTAGATATCAAGCAAATCCTAAAGAATTACACTTGCATGCTGTTAAAAGAATATTTAAATATCTAAATGGAACAATAAATTTAGGTATATGGTATAACAAACAATCTAGCATTGACTTAATAGGATACACTGACTCAGACTTTGCTGGATGTAAATTAGATAGGAAATCAACCACTGGAACTTGCCAGTTTCTAGGTGTTAACTTAATTTCATGGTTTAGCAAAAAGCAAACTTCAGTAGCACTATCTACTGCCGAGGCCGAGTATGTTGCAGCTGGGAGTTGCTGTGCTCAAATCTTATGGATTAAGCAACAACTAGAAGATTATGGTATTAAACAAAAAGCCATACCTATAAAATGTGATAATACAAGTGCAATTAGTTTAACTAAAAATCCTATTCAACATTCCAAAATTAAATGGTTGGATCAAACATCCCTAATTCTCTTCTGATTTCATAAAATTTTGTTTCATCAAGTGGCTTAGTAAAAATATCAACAATTTATTTTTTAGTATTTAAAAATTTAATAACAATAAATTAAGCAATTCTAAGATTGATACAGGGAAGTTCAGTCGCCTTGCAAGTAAGTATCTTCAAGCAAAATTGACTGGTAAGAAAGTACTTTATTTTACTTTGCTTTAGATATTTTTATTTTGCTTGGAGTTAACTGGTTAGCTAGCTGAAGCCCTTTCAGCTAACTAAGAAACTTGTCTCAGGTGCCTGGCCGAACGTCCTTTTTTTTAGTCAACTGGTGAGCTAGCTTGTTAGCTAGCTGGAATTCCTTCAGCTAACTGATTTGCTCGTCACAGTGCATTGGCCGAACACCCTCCAATTTTAGCTAGATGGCTGGATTTCTTGATAGCTAACTGAAACTCCTTCTAGCTAGCTGACGTTTCTTTTAGTTAACTGCTTAGCTAACTATTTCATCCTGGAGCTAACTGCTCAGCTAACTGATTTTCACAGGGAACGTCTCAGCCGTGGGGATTCAAAATTCAGTTAACTAAAGAGCTAGCTGACTGTTGGTTAGTTAGCTGGAGAGTTAACTATTATATCAGAACGGATGGCTGCCATTTTGCTCAGTTAGCTGGAGAGCTAACTAAGCTGGACAAACAATATGTTGCTTTTGCTTCTAGTTAGCTCGTGAGCTAATTGGCCATTCTTCAGTTAGCTATTCAGCTAACTAGTTGTCTTCTTTTTTCTCCTGCAGCCGAGAGGATTCCAAATTGAGTTAGCTGGAGAGCTAACTATGAATGCATGAATTTTTTTCTGCCGTTACTTTTTCTCTGATAGTTAGCTAAAGAGCTAACTGACTTTCGCTTAGTTAGCTGCCAAGCTGACTGAAGTGCTGCCTCTAGATGATTCTTTTGCTGTGACCTCTCTAGTTAGCTAACTGAGGCTAACTGAGGTCTCTTGCTTCATTCTTGGACGATGTCATTCATATCCTCAGCTACCTGGAGCCATTTTTCAGTCCACCACGCCTAAGCTTTTAAGAGTGCTCTTTCTCTCTCTCTCTCTATTGCTATTTCAAGCTATATTTAACTTTTGAATTTTTGAATTTTTAAAGTGCTCATCCTTCCTCAAATGGAGATCTGCATTCAATGCTTAAGGAAACATGTTTAACGGTTATATTTTCTTTCCGTTATTATTTTCATTTATTTCTTATGTATCTAATGGATATCTTCTTGTTAGATGGATATAAATAGCTGGGATTAGTAGCACACCTAGATGATTTTTGAAAAAGAAATTTCAAAGAGAGAAAAATCCAAGAAAATAGCCTTCATTGCATATTTGTTGAGTGGTTGCTGGGCATTCAAGTTCATTCCTTGCTCCGAAAGGTCGTCCGAATCATTGAAGCTTTTCAAGCATTCAAGACTTCAGTTGCTTCAACCTAGTTCATTTATTGCTGAGTTTATTGCTTCAAAAGTTGTAAAGTATATTCAGAATATTTGCTCATTGTAGGAGCTTCTCCTTTACATACTCTGATTATCTTGAAAAATGGTTAGTGAACCCTGGCTTGTTGTTGGCTTCCTTGTGCCATTTAAACAAGAGGACTAGCCTAGGTTTGGCTAGGGGTTTTTGGCTGCCTTGTGCCATATAAACAAGAGGGCTAGCCTGGTTCGGCTAGAGGTTATAATCGTTGTGATACGATTAGTAAAATTCCCAAAGGTGTTGGGGAGTGGATGTAGGTGCTGAGTTTGGCACCGAACCACTATAAACTTTTGTGTATTTGTGGTTGTTTGCTTTTCTGTTGTTATTATTCTGTGCACCCCACTTCACCGCTGCAAATCAAAATTAGGGTTAAAAGCACATATATCTGCATAACTATTAAATTTTTTGAATAACCCAATTCACCCCCCTCTTGGGTTACTACATCTGAGCAATAGGGAGAGAGACAATGCTTTGATTTCTTGGAGGAGGATAATTTCATAATTACAAAAAAAGATAATGTCATGGATAGCTCTCTTATTAAAAGGGTCTTTACAACCCCTCACATTTCAGAGAATAATATTACAATGAAGAGGATCTACTAGCAAGCTTGAATAATCCCAATTGTATTGGCTTAATTTGATTTGCAATCTTTAAGGACATAAGGAGAAGAAGAAAGAGGCAACTACTAACCGCGGAGAAATTGCCTAATGTATCATTGCAGGAAAAAGTAACTATTAAAGTATTTAAGCAATCACATTGTTTATTAAAGCTTTCATGAGATTAAAATATTGAAGAAAGGCACAAACAATGAAGGCAAAAACCACAACATCCGATTTATAAAGAAAAAACAAAAGTACAGAATTCCATTAATTAAGAGGAGGCATGAGCCCTTAACCAACATGAGGCAAAGATAACAAGAGATAGAGCCAAATAGAAACTTCAGAAACTAGAGAACATTATTGCAAGAAACTAGAGAAAATTGTTGCAAGTAATCCATATATGATCTTCAAGAACATAATGTGAGCCTTTAAAATTATACGATTTGCTTTTCCTGCAAAATCATTTTAACCAACCTCTCTTTTCTCTTTAGTTTAAGTTTTTCTTGCCCTTTTTCTATAAATTCACGATCAAAGAAATAGCAACCAATATTTCTATGATCCTTTTCATTGAAATTTTACTTTTTGGTAATGTGTGATAATGTATCATTATGATATTGCTCTTTTTTTGCCTTTAATTTTCTTTTGCATTCAAATAATTAATCTATTTATTGAAATATCTTTTCTTTTGTTCACCTAAAGTAGGTTTCTAGGGAAAAAAATTGTTTGATTGAATTTGTTAATCCAATCGTGTGCTTCTTATAATTTTCATAACTTCTCAGGTTTTCTTTTATTTTCTTTCTGTAAATCAGAAGAATGATCCTTATAGTTACTTATATATTACTTTTCCAAAGCTTTCTCTACCATTGTTTCATTAGAGTCAAAATTTTCTTCTGAATTTATTGCTTTATTCACTAAGCTACCTTTTATATTATCTTTCTTATTTTCTAATTTGTCATCAACATTCTTTGAATCTAAAAGTTCTTATGTTGATGAAACTTTCTTATTCAAAGTTGCACTTATGTAATCTTAAAAAATTCCTTACTTCCTCATCTCTTTGGCTGACTTGTTAGTTAGTTGTTTATTGTTAAGGTTAGATAACTCATTTTGGAGATGCAATTTGAGGTCTACCTCATTTATTGTAAAAGTATATGTGTTTTTTTTTCATAATGAATAACATCCTTATCATAAATCCATGGTCGATATACTATTATATCGCAAATATTCATAGGAAAGACATCACACCAAGCTTCATTAAAACAAACTTTGCCTTATCTAAAGGTTATGAGATATTTATGCCTTACTGTAAGCACAGAACTATTGAACCAAGATGCATTGTAAGACTTTGAATATAGTATGACTTTCAAATTAACTTTCTCTATAAGCTCCATAGAAGTAATATTTACCTACTTTCTTTATGATAAAAGAAACTTTTCCTTCACAATAATTCCAAGCCAAGATAAGAGAACAATCTTTTACAATTTTATTACTCAATTTATTGTATTCAATGGAGCATACTAGGGGCCTATTTATAAAGCAAAATTAGCCCAATAGAAAATTTACTATAATCAAATGCTAAAATCACAAACTAATTCGATATAAACAAAATAAGACTCTTAAAAAAAAGGATTCCTAAGATAAGTCTCCTAAAAATAGTAGGATGAAAATAATACTCCTAAGAAAACTCATAATAAAGTTTTCTTAAAATTTAAAATTTCTTTTATTCTTGTGTATGTTTCTGAGCTGTATCAATGTTTTAGGAAGAATTAGTAATTTGGACTCTTCATCAAGATTGTGGCTCCCATTTTAGTTACCGTACCTATTCTCATCATCTCACCCGCCCTCTCCTCTCACCTGATGCCACCTTTTTCCACCTTGTGACACTCTTATCATGCCATCATTATCACAATTCTCTTGCCAAGTATATAATATTATCATACATTAAAATAAAACTAGTCAAACCCTAGAGTGAAAACCCCTAGGATCTATTCTTTTTCTCTTCTTTGGCACTCAACGGTGCTTAGACTTAAACTTAATGCTATTTTATTTGCATAATCATAATATAAATATATTTTATTATGATTTTATTATTATCAATCTTATATCTTTTTATTTGTGAAATAAATATTAAAGCTTTTGTCTCAGGAGCAAAATTGAAAATCTAGACTGATTCTTATTTCAAGGTTAAAACAAACTAAATAATAGGAATAAAAATCAATCTAATTCTGATTCAGATTCCTAATTGAATTAAGCAGGAAGAGTGAATGAGTGATTCTAATTCTGATTCTAATATTGAACCAAACAAATCCTAAATTTAGACTCTAATTTGGGTTGTAGACCAATCATGGGCCAAGGCCAAGTTTGAAGCCACACCAATTTAGGCCAAGCCTTGTTTTGGGCCTTAGCCTAACTTGATCTAGGTCTAATATTTAGAATTTATTTTGTAGTTTAATTATGCATTATGATTGTTTATTTCTTGACATTTATGCCTTATTCTAAAAGTTCAAATTGATTGTAAATTATATTTCATTTTGCAAGATTAAATAAAATATGTATTATTTTATCTATTTATAGTAAATAATTTATGTGCTCATAGTCTATATAGAATGTGTATAAAATATAATTGTTGCTTGTCAAATTCAAGACATATGGTTTGAATGCAGTGTTTAATATTTTATAGCTCATGGAGGTACATACAAATTATGGATCTTATATTGAGTGATCATATGCATACATCTGGTTGCATATGCATATTGTTTTGGGCAATATTAGTTATCTCATTTTAGAAGAATTTTATAAATTGATATAGGTGCTTAGCTACTAAAGTGGTTCATCAATTGATGCTTGTAAATTTTTTGTCATATTGGTGTTATGAGATTTTAAGTTACAGCATACAATTGCCTATCCAAAGTAGGTTATTATATATTGTAATTTTGAGGATAAACATTGAGCCTTATATTAGAGGGTACATTATCTCAAAGAATTTATCTACCCAAAAGGGATAGTTTTCTTAAAGGTATATTCTTATGATTTACTTCACGTAGAGAGATTTCACTAATATATTGTGTTTTCTGCTCAAAAGAAAGTTTATGATGATGGATCAAGACTTCAATGTATTGAAATTATTTTATTATTTATTGCCCATATTCTAATTATTGCATTTTTATCTTGAACAATCTCCTTTATAGTGAATAATAACCATGCTACTATTAAAATCTTAATTGGCTCCAATTATAAGAGATAGAAAGAGGATTTTGAGTTTGCCCTAAGGATTAATGATATTGGGCTGGCTTTACATGAGAGAGAGCCTCCTAAACCATTGATGAGAGCACTCCTGAATAGAATGAATTTTATGCTAAGTGAGTGTGTCAAATCATTTGGGCTTGCATGTATGAAAAGGTCTATTTCTGAGCATCTTATAAGGGGATTACCTAAGACCAATAATCCAAGAAATTTTTGACTACTATAAGACAAAGATATCATAAATCTGAACTAGAAAAACTCATGAGCGAGTTAATGGGTATGAGATATGATAATATGGGTAGTGTTAGAGGCTTTATCATGAAAATGGTTCATATTTAAACTAAGCCGAGAGCCTATGCCATTATCCTTCCTGATAAGTTCGTGGTTCATCATGCTCTTAATTCCCTACCTATTAAGTTTAGCCAAATTAAAACTACTTATATTGCCTTGGATGAGACTTAAGAGTGTAAATGACCTTATTTCTAAATGTGTCTTTGAAGAAGAAATGCTTAAAAAGGAAAAGGGTGAAGGTGCCCTACTTGTGTCCAATTATAAACCCAACTAAGGTAAAAGATCTACAAACCTTAGAAAGTCTAAACATGGGCCCCTCTAAGAAGGTTCAGGAAGGCATGGTAAAGGTTAGACTCAAGGTACATGAGGTTCTAAGGCTGCCATTAAGAAATATGTTCACTGGTTCTTTTACAAGAAAAGAGAACATCAGAAAAGCGAGTGTACTTACTACAAGTATTAGTTAGAAAAGAAGAATAAACAGAAAGACAATTTCTTAGCTTGTGTTCATTTTGAATCTAGTTTAGTCAATGATCTATTACACTCATGGTGACTTGATAATGGAGCAACTATTAATGTTGCTATTACTTTACAGAGGTTTAAAAACAAATAGAAACCGAGTGATGGAGAAGCCAATCTTGAAGTTGGGAATGATGCAGAAGTTGAAGTTTTAAAAAAGACATTTTATGTACCATCCTTCATATGGAATTTAATTTCAATTTCTATTTTGAATAAAGTTAGATATTATTTTTGTATTGGAAATGAAAAGATTGATTTGATTTTTAATTCACAAGTTGTTGAAATTTTTTTTTTATCTGATGGTTTATATAGACTAAGTTTGACTCTTGATAATGAGTATAAATAATTGCTCTAGAAAAGTTTATATCCAAAAGGACTTATAAAAGACCCTAACTAAATAAAAGTTCTCAATGTTGTGGCATAAACATCTAGGTTACATTTCTATAAGGAAAGTTAAAGGACTTATAAAAGACAATATATTATCCTTTCTTAATTTTGAAGATATAGAGACCTGTGTTGATTACATTTAGGATAAGTTAGCTAAGTTTATGAATAAGAGTGCAAGCCATATTAGTGGATCTATGTTGCCCACCTTGTGTGGTAATAAGTATCTTATTACTTTTATTGATAGCTTTTTGCATTATGGTTATCTTTATTTGATTAAAGAGAAATCAAAAGCTTCAAAAAAGATCAAGAGATCTCTAAAACTGAGGAAGAAGAAAACAGGGACTCATTCCCTTTCGATCATTTTTTTTAATAAAGAAAAATTGTTAAACCTAATGAAAGCGATTAGAAAAAACAAATCCAGGCCCAATCTAATCCAAAAATCCTAAAATCTATACTAAAATCTAGGCAGACAAACAAACCACAACCTTAAAAGATTCATGATTCAAAAAAATATAGGCATGGACATGCATGAAATCCTCATAAAATGACAAGAATTTTGGTTCTAAATCCACATATACCTACTCTGATATCGCATATTAGGATTTTTTAGATCACATATGTGTAATTAGAATACCAAATAATAATAAAATAAAATTCATATCCATTTGTGCCATGTGTGAAAGCTGCGGAGATTCCAAGAGGCTTAGATCTTTCTCTTGTTATTCCTTTCTTAGGGTATTCTTGATGAAAAACTGATTGCAGTATAAGGAAAGAAGAAAACGCTTGATTTATTTATAATAAAATCTTAAAAAGACCTTCTTATCATAGGTTACTATTGAGCTTCAGACTCATAAAAACAATCAATCACAACATTCAATAGAGATGAACTTAAGTTCAAAACCATATGAATCACATTTATTAAGAGTGTGCTCATCTCGCTTATATTATTGGATCAAATTTATTCAATCAATTTTATAAATTTAAAAACACTAACAATAAATAATAGTCCATATAAAAAAAAATTCAATATTATCAACTAAGCCAACTCCTAGCCAAGGCTGCCAGTTTATGCATTGCCTCTAGTCGATCCTTTGGCCTGCTGCTGCTGTCAGTACTAGTGCACAATCCTCGCCTCGGCCTCTCTATTCGGATCTGCCATCAAACCAAATGCAATGCTTAAACACCGCTATAGCTTAGCCCAGCCAACGGACTGCCAAGGCAACCTTATGGTCGTGTTCTACGTCGTCCAAACCCTGTTTCGGCCTTCTCTCTTTTCCTATGTTCTGCACACGCGAACTCGTATCCGTGAACATAATTGCTTCAATTGTAGAGCACAGCCAACGTTGGTCTTCTTTTTTTTTTCTCAATTAGCAAGCAGTGACCGAAATCACCATTGATATTATGAAATTTTCTGCAGATGTTCAGAACGGTCAGAAGATTAGTTTCTTGTCTAAAACGCAGGAGGGCTTGAGAGTGACATTATGGACCAGATGCTTCACGAATTGGTTCATTACGCCAAGGTCTTACGACCACTCTTCGTCGAAAATGGGCAAACGCTCAGGAACACGGCTAGAAGAAATGACCGTTAAAGTTGCAACAATTTGAAAGGCTTCCTTTCCGTCACATCCACATCACAGTTATTAAACATAGATTTAATTAGCTGTGTAGAGATTGTTTAGTGCGGCGAGTTAGTTGACTGACATCCTGTTATGCTAGCTAGCAAAATAATTAATGACCCTTTTAGTTATAGTTACGCTGTTCTCTGCTTCGAGGACAAGGCCTTTTTTTTCTCTAGGATAATCTATTTCATCTATTTGCTAAACAAAATCATCTATTTCTAGTGTAACCATAGTAATGGAAATACTTAATCTGATTTTTTTTTTCGCTTTTTGAGGCTTTTATTTTTATTCATTCTTACTTTTGTCTCCGTGGAGAATAGCACGGGAGTCGGCGAAGACTGCTACTTAATTGAATGGCTCGTCGTATCTGACCATCCAATTTGGTCAATATTATAAAAAAATTTAATTGGTTGGACCATTCCTCGTCAAATGTCAACAAAATCATTGGTTTTGGGCATGAGTTTGAATTCTCTTGCTTTGCCTGGAGTAGCACGTACGTCTGGTTTCAGTCTCTATAGTATAATATAAATAAGACCGTTTTCTGCACAAGAAAGAATGAAAAAAGCCAAGAAAGCAAGGTTGTTGGCTTGTAGCTTAAATTCATTAGACATTTGAGTGCTGCTGAACTTTGTTATTTAATTAGTGCTGTAATATTATGGCTAATTTTAGCTCGTTTGTTGCATTGCTATTTGGATATCTTTGCTTCACCAAAGGAATCAGCCACTGCAATGGAGAAACCAACATGAGATGCGTACAAAGTGAAAGGCAAGCACTCCTCAAGTTCAAGGCCGGCCTGGAAGATCCTCATCGGCTTCTCTCCTCATGGACGGGTGCATACTGCTGTGAATGGACGGGTGTGGACTGCGACAACGAAACTGGGCATGTCATCGCCATCGACCTTAGATACCAGCATCTATCCAACGATCCTTCCACTGAGTGGCTATTGGGAGGTGAGATTGGTTCTTCTTTACTTGACCTCAAGCACCTAAAGCACTTGGACCTGAGCTCAAACAATTTTGTTGGACAAAGCATCCCACAGTTTATTGGTTCGATGAAGCAACTTAGATATCTTAACCTATCCAATGCGGGCTTTAGTGGGAGAATTCCTCATCAGCTTGGTAATCTTTCGAACTTGGAGTACCTTGATCTCAATTCATTGTACTCTTTGTATGATTTGAATTCTGATGATATTCAATGGCTCTCTTATCTTTCTTCCTTGCTGTATCTTGACATGGGTGGGGTGACCCTTGCAAAGGCATCTGACTGGTTTCATGCGGTCAATGCATTGCCTTCTCTCTTGGTTCTTCACTTGCCCTTTTGTAGTCTTTCAATCATTCCTGCCGCAATCTCATATCTTAATCTCTCTTCTCTTGCCACCCTTGATCTTTCGAACAATGAGTTTGACTCTAAGCTCCCAGAGTGGTTGTTCAATATCAGCAGTCTAGTAGAACTCAATCTTCAATTCAATCATTTCCATGGTTCGATACCTGATGCCTTCAATAGCATGGCCTCTCTTGAGGTTCTTCGGCTTGGAGTCAATGATTTCGTGGGGGCAATTCCATCCAGCATTAAAAAGCTTGTAACTTGGGGATTTTGGATCTGTCATCTAATATATTTGATGGAGAGATGATGATGGCTGCAGAAGTTTTTTCTGGCTGTGTCAGGGAGAGTCTGGAAGTGCTGAATTTGAGAAGCAATGAATTGAGAGGAAAATTGGCAGGTTGGCTGGGGCTGTTAAAAAGATTGACCTTTCTGGACCTCAGTGGTAACTTACTGTATGGCCCAATTCCTGCATCTATAGGAAGATTATCAGCTCTGCAGACTCTATTTCTTGACCACAACCAGTTGAATGGCACACTTCCAGTAAGTCTTGGACAGCTTCTGAATCTGAAGGTGTTTGATGTTTCTTTCAATTTATTTGGGGGACTTCTAAAGAAGATCACCTCATGAATCTCTCGAGGTTGGAATATTTGAGCTTGGCGTCGAACTCTCTCGTCTTTAATATAAGCTCAGACTGGGTTCCCCCATTTCAGTTGAGGATGATTGGTTTCCGCTCTTGCCGATTAGGCCCGCGTTTCCTGCATGGCTCCAAACACAGAAGGACTATTGGGTGATGGACTTGTCCTACGGAGGAATAGCAGATAATTTGCCTGACTGGTTATGGAACTTGTCTAGTCAAATTGTTCTTCTAGATCTCTCTTATAATCAGCTCATTGGCAAGGTTCCTGCATCATTAAGGTTCGCTAGTATTTCTGTTCTTATTTTGAGCTCAAACAAGTTCTATGGTCCATTGCCTCCTTTGCCTTCTAGCATAGAGTATCTGGATCTCTCCAACAATTCATTTTCAGGTGATCTACTTCCAATATTTGCTGTTAGGCCATTGCTTCTTTCTAATTTGTTTCTATCTAACAACTTCATTAATGGTACAATTCCTGAATCCATATGTGGAGTGAGTCTCTTGGAAGCTGTTGATATATCTAAAAATCTCCTGTCGGGAGATCTCCCTCAATGTTGGGCAGAGCTTCAAACTTTGAAAGCGTTGGATCTCAACAGCAATAATCTCTCTGGTTCAATTCCTAGCAGCATGAGCTCACTCAGTATCCTCGAAACCTTGCACTTGGGTAACAATTGCATCTATGGAGAGCTTCCTGAATCTTTGAAATACTGCAAATCCTTGGTAACTCTTGATCTTGGCGGGAATAGATTATCAGGAGCCATACCAACTTGGATCGGGGCACTGCCATTTTTGAAAATTCTTCGGCTAAGATCAAACAAGTTTGTTGGCAACATCCCTTCAGAGCTGGCTCAACTTGCTGCTCTTCAGATTTTGGACCTCGCAGAGAATGGTCTGTCAGGAACCATACCACAAAGTTTTGGCAACTTTGCTGCAATGGTATCGACACAAAAGGCCAACAAAAGCGTGTTGGATGGTTATCAAAGTTCAGTAGTGTCCAGTCTTGATAGTTATGGTCCCTTGGGCTACATAGAGAGCTTGCTGGTGGTAATGAAAGGAAGGGAGTTGGAATATAGCAAAAATCTTCAATACGTGGCAAGCATAGACCTCTCAAACAATGAATTGTCAGGAGAAATCCCTCCAGAGTTGATGAATCTCTTTGGATTGCAGGGTTTAAACATGTCAGCTAATCATCTTACAGGCAAGATTCCAGATGGAATTGGTGGACTGAAGTTCCTGGAGTCCCTTGATTTATCAAAAAACAATCTCATGGGTTCGATTCCTGCAAGCATGTCAGCCTTGACTTGGTTGAGCCACTTAAATTTGTCATTTAATAATTTGTCAGGAAGAATCCCATCAGGCTATCAGCTTCAAACTCTTGTTGATCCATCCATTTACAGTGGAAATCCTAAACTCTGTGGGCCTCCTCTCGATAGAGCATGCCTCGATAATCGAACACTGGATGATCTAGATGGTAATTGTGGTGATGGAGATGGATGTGGGACTGCAACGATTTTTTTTACATAGGAACTCCTCTGGGATTTGTGGTAGGATTTTGGGTCATATGTGGCCCCCTTCTGTTTAACAGAACTTGGAGGAGCAAGTACTTTAAATTCATTGACAGGACGAATGGTAGGCTTATGGCTGTTGCTTCCATGATTTCTGGTTTACTAGAGAGGTGTTGGGGGATGAAAGTGTAAGCTGAAGAAAAGTGTAGGGAAAAATTGGCAGAAGATATATTTTCACTTGCATTGTTAAAACTATACAACATACTTGTATTTTCTTTTTTTTTCTTTTTTATAATGAAGCATTGAAGTTGACTTTTGTGTATGCTTATGATTGCAAGGCCAGTTATTTATATTTTTTTCTATTTTTTTATATACCAAGCAATTATTTAGTATCTCTCATAGGACAAGTCAATAAAACCAATGACTCGGTTCCGCTGACTAGCTGGTTGGCCAAGCTAGACACAGGAATCCTTTGAATTAATAGCGTCATTTTCTTTAATGTGTCTACATCTTTCCTTTAGATTTACAAATTTTCACTTTCATCTGCGCATCCGCACACAGTTTTTATTCACAAATTTAATCATTTTAATTATTTTGCCCATGCATGGGACTTGACTAATTTCTACTAGTTTTTGAATCCAAAGCGCTCAACTACTACAGGAGTGCTGATTCTTGATTGCCTCCCAATGGACCCCTTCTCTTTTTTTTTTTTTTTTTTTGATGTAAAACTTCATCTGGCATGCTGAACAAAGAGAAATTATATTCAGACAGAACTTCTCTTAATCTGAATCAGCCAAAGGAAACTGCTTCAGAAGGCTTGCCAGCTGCCTTTGGAATTTTGGAGACCAAATTCACAACTTTTTGAGTGTATGTTTAGATTTCTCGAACTCTTGACCATGTCGGGTTTGATGGACCATCCCAACTTCATCCTTTTTATTTTTATTTTTAGTTTTTTGTTGCAGCTGAAATAGCTTCCAAGAGTTGTTGTTTTGTTCATTCTTACGATTTCCTGAAGTTATGCCAATTTTAAAAATAATTCTTACGAACGTGAAACCTCAGTCTGAGGATCTCTGATATTTGTCGACCATCAAGCTTGGAATATGGTAAAAGGAAAGATCCCTTCTTTGACCAGAGAGAAGGGATCGAACGTGTTCTTTATTTAATTAGCCTATTTCCTTGGAACTTTAGCCTATAATTTTGGACAAATCTGCATAGAATAAAATTTTAAGGCGTTTCTCTCTAATTTATCTGACATATCGAATAATGGACGATAAGCCTATTTATTATCCCATCTATTTATTATCCCAATTTAACTATTAAAATAAATATTAATTATTTTAAATTTATTAAAAATTAATACTTTTTATGGATGTTTGCCGAAAAAAGAGTATATAGATGAAAAGAGCTCGAATTTTGGAGTCCAAAGATGCACACCTCTCGGTTTGCGAAAAAAATGAAGAAAGAGATAATTTTACATGCAAACTAAGGTAGGTGATGTTGAACGGATGGCTGAGAAATTTTCTCACAATATCTGAACGATCTTGAGCGCCCGATTGACTCTAACTTTGACTAGAAGAAAACCCTAAACGAGCTCTATAAAAGAAGGACCTCATGCAGTATTTGGGAGGAGTTTTCTACAAAGCTCTTTTTATTCTTCTTTTATTTAGATTATTGTATTTAGAAGAGAAAAATTATGGAGGGAATGCTGGCAGCAGCAATGCGTGGCTAGATTCCTTCAACTTGGGATGATGATAAATCGGTAATCAGATTTTATCTTTCTTTTTGTTCTTAATTTCTATGCAATAAAAATTATACTCTTCTTTATTANCTGTAATTGTGATCTAATTTTTGGTGTGTGCTTTAAGGTTCATGCGTTCGTGGCTCCGGTGCTCTCTGTTAGGGTGTGCTTTAAGATTAGTGTTCTGCGGTCGTCCCGTGCTTGATCTCCGGTGTGTCAGACTGTTTCCGGCGATCCTTCCCCCGGCTGGTCTCCGTGCTCAGTATTTCTACTCCAATGGCTGCGATTGGAGATTCTGCTATCCCGAAGGCATGGAATAGGGGCCAGGCATCTGGATTTGTCTGGGTTTCATCCTCTCCGTCGCCGACCGAGGTGGTTGAGTTGGAAGGCCACTTCCCGGAGGTCATTTGTATCCCTCTTTCAATGTTGGAGGAGACCAGTGTTTGCTGGAGGAAGAAGGCCGTTTTGGTCCATACTTTCCAGTGCTGGATCCCCCTGATGCCTTCATCAGAGAGTTCCGGCGAGCGGGGGTTTCGGGTGACATCCAGCCTTTGAGTCTTGCTCATCGCTGCCATATATTCCGATTCAATAAGATTGGGGCAGGAGAGTTTATGTTCGTTGACTCTGCTACCCATTTGATTTCCAGGGAGGATTTGCCAGAGTTTGTGTGAGAGTAGATCTCCGGCGTCCCCTTCGGCCTGGTGTCCGAATCCAGGGATCGGGCCTGATAAGGCGCCTGGCCCTGATGGCTTTTCGCCATTATTTTTTCGTTATTATTGGGACATTGTTGGCCCAGACTCAGGCTATTCAGAGTGCTTTTCTTTCCAAATCTATTCCTACGGATTGGAATCGCACTCTTGTCACTCTTGTGCCGAAGCGCCCTGATGCTTCTTCCCCCCATCATTTCCAACCGATCAGTCTGTGCACTACTCTTTATAAGGTCTGTGCCTGCCTTATTGTCTCCCGGCTACGTATCGTCATTCCTCAGCTCATCTCTGCTGAACAAGGGGCATTTATCAAAGGTCGGAGTATTTCTGATAATGTTCTTATTGCACAGGAGTTCATGCATGATTTACAGAGGGCTTCGATCAAACAGTGTCTCATGGCTATTAAACTCGATATGGAGCGTGCCTATGACAGGATGAGCTGGGTCTTTCTGCATCGTACTCTGATTGAGTTGGCTTTCATGACCTGTTCATTGAGTGGATTATGGCCTGCATCCAGAAGCCATCCTTCTCTCTGACTATTAATGGTATGCAGACTAGCTTCTTCCACTCGTCTGTGGGTCTGAGACAGGGATGCCCCTTATCCCCATTTCTGTTCATCCTGGCTGTGGACGACCTATCCCGTGCTTTCATCAGGCCCAGCAGGATTGCCGCATTGCTCCCTTTCTGGCTGGACCTTTGGGACCTCTATCTCTCACATCCTTTTTGCGGACGGCTGTATCCTTTTGGGCAAGGCGACTCTTCATAATGCTGTTAGTTATGCTTCTCTTATACAGAGCTACTGTCATGCTTTGGGGTAGAAGGTCAATTTAGATAAGTCCTCGATTTGTTTCAGCCCCAAGACTTCCAAATATGTCAGGGAAGCTATTCACCAAGCTCTGGGTATTTTTACCAAGTCTGATGGGCTGTCATATTTGGGTATCCCTGTTCTGGGAAGGCGTCCTTGCATTAGTGATTTTGCTATTATTGAGCGACGCATTCGGGATCGGATCGATGGCTGGCAGATCACCGGATTATCCATGATGACTAGGATCACTCTCATCCGCTCTGTCTTTACGTCCCTTCCTATGCATCTCCTCTCTAATGCTGTGGTCCTATCACTTGTCTGCGGAGGATAGAGTGTTATTTCAGGGACTTTCTATGGGCTTCCATGCAAGACGGCCACGATATTCATCTTCAGGCTTGAGATTTGATTTGTATGCCCTTGCACGAAGGCGGTCTTGGTATTCAGTCCCTGCTTGTGAGAAGAGATGCATTGATGGCAAGACATGCTTCTAGGTTTATCCTGGATCCTCACTGTCTCTGGAGTTCCTTTATACGAGCTAGATATGGAGATGAGAATCTTGGAATGGACTCTTAGCCTATTCGCCGGCATTCTTTCTTTTGGAGGCAGGTGTGTCGTTATATCCCGACTATTATGAGCAACACATCTTGGATGATTGGTGATGGATCCTTGGTCAATGTTGTTCAGGACAGCTGGATCACTGATATTCCCTTGGCTCGCTGGCCGTCCTTTATTAGCATGGATATTCCGCTGCAGATGAGAGTGCAGGATCTCATCACTCAGGAGCTCTCATCTTGGGATACCCCTATGGTGACCAGTTTATTCGGGGAGGAGCTTGCTCGGCGGATCCTTTCTATTCCTCTCACCTTGGGACATAGTCCTGATATGAGATTATGGAGGAGATCTTGTCTCTCCAGGGCCCCTATCAGGGATCTTATTGAGGACTATAGACCATAGCCCCAGGATTCGCGGGATGCGAGTTGGATATGGAAGCTCTCTGTTCATCCCAGGGTCCAATTATTCATATGGAAGATGTTGTGGAGCTGTCTTCCTTCTTGTTCTATGTTAGCAAGAAGGGTCTACATATTGAGGCGCTTTGTCCGCTTTGTGGCCAGGAGAAGGAGACTATAGATCATGCCATTTTTACCTGTCCTATACTAAACGGGATATGGATAAGAATGAATTATGTTTGTAGAGTGGATGAGTCTGGATCTTTATGCTCCCCTTTCCTTGAGGATCTTCGGAGGACTACTAGACAGCGTAGTGTCCTTTGGGCTATTACTGCCTATCAGATTTGGCTGTCGCGAAACTTGCTTATCTTTACTGAGAAGACTATTTCCCTTCACAGATTGGAGCGGAAGATTAGAGCTATGGTTGCCGAAAGTGCTCCTCTTCTCAATGGTTCTGATTTTTATAACTCTAACCACTGGGGCTCCCCTGCTGTTTCATCAGCGAACCGTCGTACAGTTTATATCTCTTGGGAACCCCCCTCCAGGGTTTGTAAAAATCAACTTTGATGGTAGCGTTCGTGGCAGACTTGCTGGGTCATCTTTTATTATTCAAGGGACTAATGGAGCCCGGCTGGCGGATTTGGCTCCCTTGACTCTTTGGTCACTATGGCTGAGCTTTATGCAGTGTGGGCGGTATCTCCCATGCTGCTAGGCAGATTCATGCTCAATGCCTATTTATTGAGGGGACTCTCTTTCTGTTATTCGGTGGATTTGCAAGGGATTCAGCGATTATGGCCCTATCAACCCTATTCTCAGTGATATATAGGCTGCTCTGCGGAGTGTCCACAGTGTCCACATTCGACATATCTACCGGGAAGCTAATTCTGTGGCAGATTGGGTTGCGGCTGCTGTGGCCCACCATGGGGGATTCTAGGAATGGAAGCATGGCGACCCTTGTCCTCCTGCTCTTAAGCAGATTTTGTGTTCTGATATTTCTGGGCTGACTCGCACGAGGATAGTGTGATCGCCCGTTGTATCAAAAAAAAAAAGTTAGTTGGGTTTAGGTTCGAAATCAAAATACTCTCTCGCTGCTCTCTTCTCATTTCTCCCCGCTCGGCCTCTTCTTTGGGTATTATCATCGCTTACTATTACTATTCCGATATGGATTCCTTGTTCTTTTCCTTTCCTCGATTCTCAGGTAAATCTTCTTATTCTCTTATCAAGGCGGAGGCATCCCGTCGGCACCATGGCACTGGTGAGTTTTTTGGTTAGTTAGGATTTATCTTTCTGAATGATATAAAACTTTTTTTTTTTTTGCCTTTGAAGTTGTTGGGGTTTTAGGGTTTAAGAGATTGTTCCTTTTGTTTGTATATATTGGTCTCAAGCAAGATGGTTGGATGATCATTTTAATTCAAATTTGTAATTTTTATGGTGCCCCTATTTTCATGATGGTGTTCTCTCCTTGTTTGCTCCTAGAACGTTGGTTTATGATACAAATAATCCAAATTCCTGTTTCTTGATAATAATCCACTATTGATTTTGCCTTCCTCCATATGTTCATGCTTTCTGCTAGAAATTTGGTATTCTGTTTTGTCCTGGATAACTGGTAAATTTATGTTTTATGGAGGGTTTCAATGGAAAAATGAGTTGTTGGCTTAATGGATTCGTATGTGGTACTAGATCTTGGCTTTCTGTGTCATCGTTAGATTCGTCTTAAAGGTCGTATCTTTGTATAGAAGATTAGGGATCTCACTTTTCAACAATTGCTAGCTGTATGGAAATTCTCGTTCCCAGATATGGTCTGGTGCACATGTCAACAAATGATGCTCACCTTTCTTTCCATGATAAATGTAAACCTTCTGTTCTTTTATGCCAGCTTCTTTCCATTCTTTTTCAAAAAAAAAAAAATTCTGCCATCTTTTAACTCATGATATTTTATATTATTGTTTTGCTAGATTTTAGCAACTATTTTGCAAATTGCTATGTCATAATTAAGTCATTTGGGGGATGCGAACCATGACATGGCTTTGGTTGATTTCTTGAAGCATTAAATAAATTATTCACTTTAACCTGGGCCTCAGTCATTCCCATGGGTTGTGATTGGCTTCTCAACTTCTTTATGTGGGATGACACCTAGCAAGTGGTCATACAGCCTAGATAAGCCTAGGGATCAAATGCAGGTCAGGTAGATCATCTTTTGAGGCCAGTTGGGGTATCAAGCCTGTCAAATTAGCAGGTTGTAGCCCCCTGCTGCTTCCTTTTCATTTCAGGTGGGCTAGTTTTGATGCATGGAACATTTTGATGGTCTAATGCAGTGCTGGCCTAGGATGCTTGCCGTGGACCATTAAATGGTCTGATGAGTGTCATAGCTGCTTTACTTCCATTTTTGGCTCTCAGATCCCAGTCAAGCTTTACAATTTTTTTCTTTTTTTATTTGGTTCTACTTGTAACCATTTGCATGCTGGAGTTGTCTCTTAAATCCTTGATATTGCATGTTGTGAGAATTCTGGATAAGAATACTTCATAATGAGTTAGATCATGGTTAAAACTTGGTTGATTTATGTTATTATTCTAGAATTATCTCTATTTTTGTGGACACAAACATTTTACCTTTCAAGATTTTCTATTAAAAATTTGACTTAAAATGGCTAGTTATTTAGATGGCTTCGGCTTTTTCCATTTTATTTGGTTAGATATCAAGTGTTCTATACTTTTAATCATTCCAACAAATTTAATGTGTTTTTTGCTTTCGCTTTGGGAGAGGCAGGGTGGACTATGGTTTCTTCAAGTGTATACAATCAATACTAAGTGAGGTTCAAGTCCACAAGACACTTCACCTATTGCGCAATATAAGATGCCCTAAAATTTTTGTTATATATATATATTTTTAAAACTTTTATTGGGGATTATTGAAAAAAAAGTGTTTTTAAAAAAAAAATAAAAAAAGGCCCTACGCGAGCATTAAATGCTTGCGAGCATTATGAACATTGGGCGAGCATTAGCTTGCCAATGTTCGTGTTGCTTAAATAATTTAATTTTTAAACCATTTTTAACGTGATTTGGAGCAGGCCTTTAAGGTCATTATGGGCCGAGCCTATAAATAGGCTCAGGGACGTAGAATAGTTTTGAATAGTATATAATTTATTTCATCTCATTTTATTCCCTATAATTTATTTCATCTCATTTTATTTTATTTTTCATTGATTTTTTTATGGACATCTAAAGGTAATCATTGGGTTGCATCTCCACGCGATCGTGGTAAGAGACCTTGGGGACCTTGGGGATCGCCAGACCTTGATCTTGGCTTATATTCATAGATTCTTTTTATATTTCGTTTATATTTTGTAATTACATTTCTAAATTAATTCTCTAGCAAATTCTAGGAAGGATATTTTTTGAAAGAACAAAATTATTTTTCAACAAGTTATTTATCTAGATTCACTGTCAGGGAAAAGTGTACTTTTGATATCAAGATATATGTTAGTTTGTTGAAAGCTGTGCGCTGATTATAATTCTAACAAAGTTTTTGGTCTTTTGCTCCCCGGTAAAAAGCTATTGCAAGAAGGTTCAGCATGTTACCCTCTTCACAGATGATGCAGGGAATCGACGTCGATCATCTCGAGGTTTTGTGATGCTCATCACCGACAGTGTTGTGGCTCCATCAGTGTAGCTTGAAGTGTTTCGAAGGCAGCTGTGGGTTTTATTTTTGTGCTTCGTTTTTGAAACTGACGTCACGGGAGCTCTATTATTAGAGCGCATCCTTATGAAGAACAGAACAAGAACTTGGGTCTGCTGGGCGTAGCCGGGAGGGAAGCTTCAGCTTCTATTTACACCGCAAAAATTACTCTTCACGCCCACACTTAAAAAAAAAAAAAAATTATGTAATAACCATGATGCCCTTCCTACTTTCTCTCCATGCTAACAAACCCTTCTATCCCTTCATTCGGCCTGTTGGGTCAAATAAAGGCCTTCTGTTTGGCCAAACAAAAAGATAAGAAAAAGCCGGGGGCTAGGAGGATGGAAGTCGGTGCTGAAAGGAAGAGCCAAGGCCAAAGGGGGCTTGGGGTAAGGCTCTTAATCGACGAGGGTTGCTGCACCCGCTCGCCGTCGCCTACTCGTCGTTGCTGGCCGGGGAAGGAGAAGGGAAGAGGAGAAGAGTGTGCCGGGTGGGTAGGGTGAGGAAGAGGGTTGTGGAGAGAAAAAAAATGAATGGCAAAGAGATTTAAGGGTAGTTTAGGGATTTAATTTTTTTTTAATTAGAGGGGTGTGGAGCAAAGTTGTTAATTTCGTTTCGTTTCGGCCGAGACGTTTAGTTTCGGTAGCTTATTCGAAAAGATAAGTACTATGTTTCGTTTCGAAAGATTTTTCGGCCGTTTCGGTGCGTTTCGGCGTATTTCGGCTGTTTCGGCCGTTTCGGTATGTTTTCGGTAAAATATGTTTTAGAGACCAATTTATGAATTATTAAACCTTTCAGAACTATTTTAAAATATATATATATATCAAAAAAAATCCTAGTTACCCTATCCCAATTTTAATATATATATATAATAACAAAAAAAATTTTAGTTACCCTATCGGTTGCATCTCTTAAAAACTCAAACTCTTTATTTTTATATTATTATTATTATTTATGAAGAATATGAATTATGAATAAATTTTTAATATATATATATATATATATAAAACTCTTAAAAACTTAAACTTTTTATTTTTATATTATTATTATATTATAAAGAATATGAATTATGAATAAATTTTTATTATATATATATTCTAAAACGAAGCACCGAAACGGTTCGACACCGAAATATTTCATTTCATAAGTTAAATCAAAACATAATCCGAAACGAAATTGACAATGAAATTGACAACCTTGGTGTGGAGAGTAATTTTTGCAGTGTAAATAGAATCACCCCGACTGAAGTGATGAGCGAAATCATCGTTTTGAAAAACCATTTCTTTTTTCATTTGCGTTAACCAAGTTGATTTGCTGCACAACGATTACGGGTCCTGGTCCTATGCGGCAAAACTCTGAGGTCCAACATTTAGATTTGGTTTACATTCTGAACATTTGTTTAATTTAGTCAATCCAATTTCCTAACAACAGTTTAATAAATGCAATTATTAGATGAGGTCCCACAGAATTCCCCACAACTGAAAAACCAAGCAAGGAGGATAACCAATTTTGTTGGCAATTTTTGAATGACGCTTTTATTTGATGAAGAATGAGATTGACATGCTAGACTGTCCCTCGTTTGGCATTGTGCAGTCATAAAAGTTGTCTACACGTATAAAGTAGTTTACACACATGTAAGGCGTGTTCGACGTGCGGTTGAAAAAATAAAAATAAAAAAGGCAAAAAGTTATAACATTTTTTTTACTGTAAATTTTAAGGATGTAAATTTTTTTTATTAATTGTTTTTGATTGTGTATGATGGTGATGGAGATGAAAATTTATAAGTATGTAAATTTTAAAAGTTTTCCTATTAATTATATTTAATTATATTCAAAGATTATGGGTAATGTAATTATTTAATATTTATAGTTTTAATATTTCAGCTTTTTTTTTTTTTTACTTTTTGAATAATTTTTAATTTTAATTTTGGGAGGAGAAGAACTATTTCTCTAAAAAGAAATATTAACCTCATACCAGATACTCTTGAAGGAGGTTAAAGATTATAAAAATAAATTTTCATCCCCTTTTAACTTCGTACCAAATGCATCGAAGAAACCTCTACATAGCCAACATGATTTTCAACAGCATCCTCATCTGTGATCTCTGCAAGGTCCGGCATCTTGGTCTTCTCTTGCATCGAGTGGTCCTTATCTCCATAGCTGCTGTCTTGGGACTCTTTTGGATAGATCTGAAGCCTCAGATCAAATCATCTTAGGGAACAACTTTGTGCACAGCCTCTTGGTGCATCGAGCATAGCTATTCGCTACATGCCCATACGGACGCGCATGCCATGACCTAATGGATTGTGGTGCGTCCTGTACATGCGTCCGTATGCGGTGCAGAAAGACTTTTTCATCATCTTTAAGATGCTGTGTGAAAACGTGTAGCTCTCACCTGCAACAGAAGTTGGATTTACATGAAGATAAAACTATTAGGAAAAATTTATTATTAGATGTTTGCCATCAAATTCTTCACTTACTAAGCAATACTCGTATATAAGGAATAACACATGTTTGCCATCATTTTTTTAATAGAGTTTTAAGCATCTAATGGAGTGTAAAATTGCATATGTGTTAATTATTAAATGAAGAACTTGATGGCATCTAATAAATTGCATCTAAGTTTTGTTCAATTATTTAAGTCACAGATCCAATGCTTAGTTTATGCGGACTACAATACCTATAATTGAAAAATTACTATTGCATTAATAACATCCAACCAATGCAATGGGCGTAAGCCATAAGGATGCTTCACTTTGCGGTCTGCCAATATGTCTGTAGGATAATACCCGAGACCCAAAAATAATTTCAAATATTTAAGTTCACATAAAATACAAATATCCAACAGTGGCTGAAAATATAATTGCATTTCAATTTCCCCAGCTAGTGTTCTGTCAAATTTGACAATATAATCACCGTAGCATTTAATATATGAAAACAGCTGAGGATCACGGGATAATTGTACCAACATAGGAGCTTGAGCCTTCATTCATCTATAATGCAGAACTTTATACATTTATAAGTTGAAAGGAAAGCAATTCAATCATAGGAAATAGCATAGTAACCCAGATAAAAGCTATATCAGTTTCTAGTTATCACAGAAGCATACTAAATTTCTACTTTTCCTCCTTGAGAGTAACTTAGTTAGAGAACCTAAAAAGAAACGGACCTGAGAGAGAGAGAGAGAGAGAGAGAGAGAGATTAGGTGTATAATCGAACTGAGTCGAAACATAGTACTAAGCTCGAGCTCAGCTCAGAAGCTCGGACTCGATCGATCTTATTTAGAACTCAAACTTGAGCTCAATGAATTGATATACTCGAGCCTCCTTAGCTCATGAGCCGAGTCTCCTCAATAATATTAGCCGAAGCTCGAGCTCGACTCGATAAGCTCGATTTCGAGTATTCAAATCGATTTCCTACTTGTTTGAACTCGGTTATATCCATAGTCAGCACAGATGGGATATCTTCCGTTAATTCCTCCAGCATCCCTCAGATCTGTTTCCAGGAGTGGAGTGTGAGGGTAGGACGTCCATGATGAGAAAACTTCAAACATTTTTTTTTTTATTATCTATGTTATTATTCTCCATGGCTCCAAATTATTCTCCTTCTATGGCCAGCCTCTCTGTTTCCCATAAAATTTTTGGTATGCACGGTAGACAAATCTGATATATGAGGCGAAACTGAAAGGCAGTATCTCTACAAAAAAAAAAAAAAAAAAGAGAAAGAAACTGAAGGTATTATGAGAAGAATGACCATAGTTACATAACTGAGGTGTATTAATTTATGGATCCAAAATGCTAGCATCAATCACTATTTGAGCCCTTGCAACAAATCTCTAAGCACTCCTAATAACAAAAAAGTTCACATTAGGTGGTCTGAATAAGGTGCTGCTTGTAATCAGAGATGCTACATACATCAGCAAGCATATTACATCATATTTGTATAAAACTTTAAGCAACAGAACTAGAAGGCGAGTATAATATTATGCTTGAAGCCACACATATGCGAACAGTATAATATCATGCGACTGCAGCACCAGGAATGCTAACCCATTGTAGTTGCAATTCCACCTCACCTCTCTCCACATTTTTCAGCCTAAGAACAAGATCTTGGGTAATCCTGCCATCCTTCAACATAATCTGGCTGTCACCAGATAAGCAGTTATTCCTCTCGGGTTTCACTGTCTTGACTATGGTTCCATTTGGAACACCAGTCAAATCCATCTTTGCAGACTCTAAAAGTGGCTGTATTTCAAATTCCGCATCACCCATTCTATCATCTTGGCTAAACGTGTCCTTGTCAAAGACTTCCTGCAGAACACAAACAAAAGATGAGAATCTCATGTTTACATGATCCTCCAGATCAATTCATCTTCCATCAGCAGCTTCAGGACAGTCACAACTGTAAACGTATATCATCTTTGATTAAAATGCACAATATGAACAGTTTCAGTGATTTAGGACCAATTTGCAAGATACCATGTTCAAGAGCATTTCCATGCAGTACCGCAACAAGAATTGAGTCAAATAGGTTAGCTGGTTATCAACCATAAAACAAACAATTGGAAAAACCTAACCGGTTAAAGCAAACAATAAACAATATAAACTTTTAAGAAATGATGATATCCGCACTCCATTTGGTAGCATAGAATGGTTATAGACTTTCATTCAGTGAAATGGGGTTTATCAAGTTTTAATAATAACACTAAGTGGCATTTAAGTAGTCCTGTGGAAGAGGGATATGCATTTGATTTAGAGATAATCCATGCTACTCAAGTATTTTCCCATAAGCATTGAAGTTGGAGGAATGCCTAATATGATCTTCTGATATTCAATTTATTGCCATAATCATCTTTGTGTTCTTCATGGATGCACTTACCATTCATATTTGAGAGGAAGTGGGTGTCAACTTGTTCAGTTGATAAAGTAGCTGGTAGTTGTCACCAGTGACCTAGATTCAAGTCCTGCCAACAACTCTCAACTCAACTCATCTAAACCTTTTCCCAACTACATGGGGTCGGCTACATGAATCTACTTCTTCCAATCTTGCTCTATTCTGGATCAAGTGGAGATTCAAATTACAAATAGTTATATCTTTTTTAATTATTTTTATCCATATTAATTTAGGTCTATCTCTACCTCTATCCTTATCATGAATTGTTAAAAGATCACTCTTTCTAACTGGAGCATCTAAAGGTCTACATTGTATATGTTCAAACCAATGTAATCAATTTTCTCTCATTTTATCTTCAATGGAGATACTCCTATCATTTCTCTTATATGTTTATTTTTAATTCTATCTTTTAAATTTTTACCACATATTCATCTTAATATACGCATTTCTATCACACTTAATTTATTCACATGTGGTTTTAATAATGCCCAACACTCTGTTCCATATAGTATAGCTGGTCTAATAGTAGTTTTATAGAATTTTTCTTTCAATTTTAACTTCCTTCAAGTCTTGCCAACACCACTCCAAAATTTATGAAACTCCCTCACGTTCTCCCCCACTCTCTCCATTTCTCTCTCATGAGAGACAAGGGAGAGGAAGAGAATCAAAAGGAGGTGCTGCAGTGTAGAATGGATGACACGATATAAACCATATATGAGAATATAGCTAAATATTGAAACTATATGAGAAGTTACATGTTACATAATTAGAGGAACAAATACGGAATAAAAAAAGCAGAAATTGTTGAAATATAAATCAAAATGAAGCCCAAGTTGCCCAAGTATTTCCTAGTGTGATCATCTTCACCATTTAGGATATATAGAAGAAAAGGAAGAATGACTAAAATATAACAGAGATAGATAATAGTGCACCGAGAAGGTAGGTTCTTCTGAAATGTTGTGCATTTGGGACAAGGGAATGTGTCATAAACCATCGATAAGGCTTATAGTTAGACTTGTCAGCTACAACTTGTCGAGCATATCAATATGCAGCCTCAACTTGTCAACTGGAATCAAGGTTTTAAATCTCATGAGGCATAAATGCTCAGTTTTTCTATCGAATGAGACATCCTGCATCCCATTCCGTCTCGACCCTCGACACAGTTAGATCTCCCAGTATTTGGGATTTTTTTCTTAAAAAAATTATTTACGAAGCTTTAGTATTTCATTCAATTTTAAAATACATTTAAACTCCAAAAGTTAAATCTTTATGATAAATTATATCTATTTAAAATTGATGTTATATTATTATAATCGAGATGAGATGAGACGGAATGACTAAGATCAATTCAAGAATCAATTCTAGAATCTCTCTAGAACGAGACCTCTTGCTCGTTTCAGCTCCTATCCTGCTGAGATTTGAATCACCGGCTACAACAATGCATCATTGTACTAGTGATCTCTTCTCATGGTCATCCATTAGCCAGCATCTTCTTAACTCATTAATTAGACTTTGAACCTATGCCACCTTCTAAAGGTCATACCAGCTATTACCTCTTGGCACCCCATTAATCCAATCGATGGATTTATGTTCCTTGTAGGTCAGTCCACCTTTATCATGGCAAACCCTCATCAAGATTATTCTTGACTATTTGAAGGAATGTTAGAGAAAAGATTTTAGTACTCTAATTGTGAAAAAGTCTTATAGAAACAAATGCTCAGTCAATGCTCAGTCCACTTCTAGTGATGATTTTTTCACTCCGTCACGTCTATGCATATGTATACATGCATATGCACTCATTTCTGCATTGTCTCACTTGTCCATGAGTAAGTCGGCTGATTCTTAGGCAATACTTCATGCAAATACTTGTTTCAAATGTTATGATCCCACTATGCCTATGGATGTTTAAATATCTCTTATCAATATCATTTTCCCCTTTCTCTGCAGGGTCATCTCCTTCTATTTTTCCTCTAGATATCTCTGCTCTTCCATAGCTTTCTGTTTCTCTCACTGTTAGAAACTAGTTGATGCATGATGAAGTTCTCTTTCATGGTTCACAAAATTTCAATTATCCCTTGTATTAAGATCCCCACAATATGGTAGCTCTCCCTTGGATGTCATTATCCTCTTCACAATAGAATTCTTCAAGGTCACTTATAGTTCTATGTATACTGAAGCTTACTTCCTATTTTAGCTATGCAACAAAATCCAATAATAAAACAAGCATACTATGAGGTTTCTAGTGGCTAGTACTTGTAAATGCTAGGATATGACTGGAATATTGGCGGTTCACAAAGGCAAGCAGGCTTGGGATCTTTTTCTTCTAGTTAGAAAAGAGTTATTTCATGCAGTTTTCATATGATTAGACTCACTTAAAAGGTTTAGTCAAACATAACAAAGCTCATTTGACAACCCAGGGCTCTACCATAAAGCATAATGGAAATTACATTTTACAGCTCAGCTGTTAAATTTGAGGTCATGATTTGTTAATGGCCTTACAGATAAGGCCCTGTTTAGATTGGCTCCTGGGATACTTTTAAGTGGCTGTTTCTCAGCAGATATGTGAGATAGCTGTTGACCCCAGTCGTTGGCCAACAGATGAGGCTAATAGCTATCCGAAACAAGTTGTAAATTAATGATTCCCCACCTAAGATCCAATTGACAACATATATGGGTAATATTCACTGGACTCATATGTGCACCCCAACAAGTTAATCAACAAGTTGATCAACCATATCTGCTAAGCTACTTTTTGGTTTCAAGTTAGCATCCATAATTGTTATGATCGGGTAGTTTTCTTAGATAGCTTCATGCTAGATGATTGTGATCATGTGATGGTTTTTTAAGTAAGGTTTTAAATTCTATGATGGATATGTCCCAATTTTTTCATAAAAGAGAATGTCTTGTTATCCTATCTCCTAATGGCTATCTTGTTTTTTTGTTCTCCCTTTCATATCTTTCTTTCCTTTTTTATTTCTTTCCTTCCTTTATTTCTTTTGTTCTCCCACTTCTTTCTTTCC
>UESW01004029.1:0-23127 GCA_900491605.1 Calamus simplicifolius
TATCTCTTCTGGCTATTGGTTGTGGCCTCCTGCAGATTCTTATGAGCTGATTAGTCTCAGAGAGGAATCTAGATCCCTTCCTTTGCCCAACTGTTCTCATATTGATAAAGTGGAGTGGGACGGCTCCTTGGACTTCTCAATCAAAAAAGCTTGGAATGTCATCAGATCTCCTTCTAACCGAGTGCCTTGGGCTCACTTGGTTTGGTTCAAGCATCATGTCCCTAGGCACTCATTTATCCTCTGGCTTGCAATCCGTGGGAGGCTCCTTCTCAGGACCGGCTTTTATCATTCGGGTTGATTAGTCATATGAAGTGTGTTTTATGTCTAGATGATGTGGAAGATCACAACCACCTCTTCTTTGATTGCCCATTCTCTTGTCGGGTTTGGACTGCTATTGCTTGTAAGTGCGATCTTTTGCCTTATCCTTATTATTGGGAGACCCTGTGGCCGAGGCTGTGCTGTGATATAAAAGGATCTTCGCTTATTGTCCACTATTAGGAAGCTTGCCTTGGGAGCTACAATCTATTTCATATGGATGGAAAGAAACTCTCGCAAGCATGGCCGTATTCTCATAATGAGCGTGGAATCGTCACTTCAATCATGGACTCTATCAGGCAGAAGTTGGATGGCTCTATTTCCTTTTTAATCCTGTAAATCTGCATCTGATTCAAAAATGGCAACTACCCGATACCCTTCTCCATGACATCTAGATGCTGGGGATATTTGATGTTGTCTTTCTTAGCTTTCATCTCGTGTGAGATGTCTTCACCTGTTTTTTAGGTTTCTACTTTTCTTACTTGTCTTATCCGGGGTATGCCCCGTTTTCTTGTACTTAACTCTCCTTTACTTATAAATTTCATACTTCACTTTTCAAAAAAAAAAGTAGTCATTTACTTTATTTCCTACAAAATTATTCAGTCACTTTTCAGCTGCTTTTATGACAATCGCTTTTTATTTATCATTTAATTTTTGCACAAACACCATTCCTTCACACGAAGGACAATAAGACAGAAACTTGATTAGTCAAATGTTAACACTAGTTTTAGTGTTACCTTCTGAGTAGAGGAGGGACAAGGGTGTTAGGAACATAGTTCCCTAGCCCTTATAACACATTAAGTGGAAAAACTTAGTTAAGCAAGCCTCTTAGTTATCCACCAGGTTCTTAGGACATGATGATTGCGAGACCGAGGTCGTTGGTAAGCGTAAGACTGGCAGAAAGGAGCGTAAGATCAGCAGTGTTCCGACATTGTTCGTGGACTTGGAGAAGACTTCTCAAGATCCGACATTTGGTGCAGCCTTTCATCTCTGTGAAAGTTGGGAACGGGGACAGTACATCGCTGTGGTTTGATGCTTGGAGGCCTCAAGGCCCTATATGTTCTTCTCCTCAGGCTAGAGTTATCTTTGACTCGGGTCTCTCTGTTGACGCTAAGGTAAGCGCCATTATCTCCTCTGGCCATTGGATGTGGCCTCCTGCCAACTCTCCTGAGCTGATCAGCCTGAAAGAGGAGTCTACCTCTCTTCTCTTGCCCGATTGCTCTCATGAAGACAAAGTCCTGTGGGATGGGTCATCTGTTTTCACAATCAAGAAAGCTTGGAGGGTCCTAAGAACCCCTCAATTCGTGTTCCTTGGGCTCATTTGGTTTGGTTCAAGCATCATGTTCCGAGGCACTCTTTCATTCTTTGGCTGGCAATTCGTGGTAGGCTTCCTTCTCAGGATCGCCTCCTATCTTTCGGAATTATCAGTCATATGGAGTGTTACTTTGTCACGAGGATGTGGAAGATCATAATCACCTCTTCTTTACCTGCTCCTTCTCTCGTCAGGTTTGGACTGCTATTGCCTCGATGTGTGATCTCATGCATTATCCCTCCTCTTGGGAGACCCTCTGGCCGAGACTATGCTGCATTATCCGTGGAGCTACGCTCATCTCCATTATCAGGAGGCTTGCTATCGGTGCTTCTCTCTACTTTCTATGGATGGAAAGGAACTCTCGGAAGCATGGGAGTTTCTTCATAATGAGAGAGGAATTATTAGTCTTATTATGGACTCTATCAGGCATGTTTTGGATGGCTCTAATTTCCCTCTTAATGCTGCAAATCTGCGTTTGATTCAGATTTGGCATCTCCCCGATACTTTGCTTCTTTGATTTCCTGTCTTGAAGTTAAGTGGGATGTTTTGTAATTCCCGATTGGCTGTTCTTTTCACCCGTTTGGGGGTTGTTTTCCCCTTGCTAGCTTTTATTTTCTAGGGCTCTGTCCCGTTCTTTGTATTTAAATCTCCTCATTAATACATATCACACTTTTAACTTTCAAAAAAAAAAAAAAAAAAAAAAAGATCAGCAGTGTTCCCGGCAGTATTCCTGACTCATCATCAACCCTTAGAAAGCAGTGGAACAAAAAATTAAGAGATTAACTAAGGTTTAGAAGTTTGATCTATTAAAAAGGTTAAAGAACTATGAATCCTAAACACCCAAACTCAAACCAAAAAGAAATCACAAACTAATGGAAGGAATAATTAAAAGATTAACCAAGCCCCGAAAACTTAACCTATTAGAAAAATTAGAAAACTATGAGTCCAAAGACCAAGACCAATTTCAGAATGAAACAATAATAAATATGATGACTCAGTCAGCTTCTAGAATTCAAGCAAACCTGATTAATAATAAACTACCAAAGGTTGAGTACAAACAAATCTACAAGATAGGAACCTTTGATCTCTCAGAAGATTATAGGATTAAGACAGCAGAACATAGTCTTCCCGTTACACTAGAAAATGGTCAGACCAGCATTAGACTTTTCAGGGATGAAGATCTCAAGTCTATTGACACCAAGTACGGGTACGTTCATATTGCAGCCATCCAAGTAGGTATTATTCCAAAACCATAGATTAGGATTAGACAAACCAATCTTCATTGCCTTGTAAGATGGAAGGTTCCATGAGGCAAAAGATGCAGCACTTAATATCATCAGCACCAATGCCCATTGGGGGCCGATTTATTTTGAAAATTATCCAGACTAGCACAGGAATTGACAGATCCATCAAAAACCTTCTAATTATAGATATTAAGGCCTCAGGCTATGAAAATATAGATCCAGAATTTGAACCACTCAGCATAGTTTATAGGATTGTTTATAACTAATGACAACCAGAATCAATGTTAAAGGATAAAAAACTCCAATAGGCCAAACGTTATTCTTAGCAACAGATGAAAGACATCATTCAATGACACCTCAGATGTATAAATGGAATGAAGTTGAAATTAAGAATACTGGACTTTGGAACAAGTTCAACCCCCTAGAAAATCAGTAACTAAAAATCAAGCAATCAATGAAATCAATCAAGATGATGAAAGAAATGTAACATACACTTCAGAAGATCCTATAGCCTTAGAATACCAGAAACTTAAAACTCAAGGGTGTAGACCTAGAACCCAACATCCCAAACCTATTATACTATGAAAATGACTACAATCCAACTTACTCCCAAATGAGAGATGAAATACCTAACCAACTGAACATGATTTCAAAATATGAAATAGATAAAGAAAAGATTAGAGAAGATTTTCTATCAGAACAAAACAAAGTAAAAAGAAAGGGTTGATTGAAAAGAGATCAAAGTTTGATCTAGGCTGATCATATTATAATGTTTTAGATTGAAATTGATTCGGTTTGATCTTATTTGATCTAAACTAATCATGGAGTGACACTCTAAATTGAACTCGATTCGGGTTTGATCTAACTTGATCTTGGAACAATGCTCCTAATTTAACTTGATTCAGGTTCGATCATAGTTTGATCTAACTTGATCTCGAAGCAATGCTTCATATTATACTTAATTTGGGCTCCATCTTGGTTTAAACTAACCCGATCTTGAAGCAACACTCTAAAATAGACTTGATTTAGGTTTGTTGTTTTATCAAACCCGATTTTAGGGCAACGCTTTAGATTTGATCTGATTCGGTTTTAATCTAAGTTTGATCAAACCCAATCTTAGTGCAATGCTCTCGATTAAACTTGATTTGGGTATTATCTTTATTTCATCGAGCCTACCTAATCTTGGAGCAACACTCAAAATTGGACTTGATTAATGTTTGATCTAACCTGATCATGCAGCATCACTCTCCATATTGAACTTGATTCATCCTAGAGCAATCCAACCCGACCTTAGAGAAAATGCTCCATATCGAACTTTATTTGGGTTTGACCTAAGTTTGATCCGACCTTATCTTGGAACAATGCATTAAATTGCATTTGATTCATATTTGATTTGAGTCTGAACCAAATCAATCTTGGAGGAATGCAGCATATTTCACTTAATTCGAGATTGATATAAGTTTGATCCAATACGATCTTTGAGGAATGCTCTACATTGGACTTGATTTGGGTTTTGATCTTGATCAAGCTCACAATCTAATTCCGATTTGATCAAAGTTTAGTCGAATCCGATCTTAGAGCAATGTTACATATTCGATTTGTTCCAGGTTTGATTTGAGTTTAATCCACCCTTATCTTAGAGCAATGCTTTAAATTGAACTTGATTGGGGTTTGATCGAAGTTTGATTGAATTCGATCTAACAATAGAATCCAGATTGGACTTGATTCGGGTTTGATATAAGTTTGATCCAACTCGATCCTCGAGCAACGCTCTCGATTTGACTTGATTTGGGTTTGATCTATATATTAATCCAACCTTTTCTTAGAGCAATGCTGCGAATTAGACTTGATTCATGTGGATCTAATTTGATCTAACCTGGTCTTGTTGCAATGCTTTGGATTGGACTTATTTTGGAATTTGATCTAAGTTTGGCTCGACCCGATCTTGGAGCATCACTTCCAATTGGACTTGACTCAGGTTTGATCTAAGTTTGATCCAATCCGAACTTAGAGCAACATTCCAAATTCAAATTGATTTAGCCTTGATTTGGCCCGATCTTGTAGCAACGCTCCAGATTGAACTTCATTTAGCTTGATGTAGGTTAGATCTAGTCCAATCATGGAGTAATGCTTCGATTGAACTTGATTTTAGTTTGATTTAAAGCAATGCTCTAGATCGAACTTGATTCGGGTTTGATTTAAGTTTCATTAACCCAATCCTGAAGCAACATTCATGATTGGAGTTGATTGAAAAGAGATCAAAGTTTGATCTAGGCTGATCATATTATAATGTTTTAGATTGAAATTGATTCGGGTTTGATCTTATTTGATCTAAACTAATCATGGAGTGACACTCTAAATTGAACTCGATTCGGGTTTGATCTAACTTGATCTTGGAACAATGCTCCTAATTTAACTTGATTCAGGTTCGATCATAGTTTGATCTAACTTGATCTCGAAGCAATGCTTCATATTATACTTAATTTGGGCTCCATCTTGGTTTAAACTAACCCGATCTTGAAGCAACACTCTAAAATAGACTTGATTTAGGTTTGTTGTTTTATCAAACCCGATTTTAGGGCAACGCTTTAGATTTGATCTGATTCGGTTTTAATCTAAGTTTGATCAAACCCAATCTTAGTGCAATGCTCTCGATTAAACTTGATTTGGGTATTATCTTTATTTCATCGAGCCTACCTAATCTTGGAGCAACACTCAAAATTGGACTTGATTAATGTTTGATCTAACCTGATCATGCAGCATCACACTCCATATTGAACTTGATTCATCTTAGAGCAATCCAACCCGACCTTAGAGAAATGCTCCATATCGAACTTTATTTGGGTTTGACCTAAGTTTGATCCGACCTTATCTTGGAACAATGCATTAAATTGCATTTGATTCATATTTGATTTGAGTCTGAACCAAATCAATCTTGGAGGAATGCAACATATTTCACTTAATTCGAGATTGATATAAGTTTGATCCAATACGATCTTTGAGGAATGCTCTACATTGGACTTGATTTGGGTTTTGATCTTGCTTTGATCAAGCTCACAATCTAAGATCAAGGCTCGATATTGAACTTAATTCCGATTTGATCAAAGTTTAGTCGAATCCGATCTTAGAGCAATGTTACATATTTGATTTGTTCCAGGTTTGATTTGAGTTTAATCCACCCTTATCTTAGAGCAATGCTTTAAATTGAACTTGATTGGGGTTTGATCGAAGTTTGATTGAATTCGATCTAACAATAGAATCCAGATTGGACTTGATTCGGGTTTGATATAAGTTTGATCCAACTCGATCCTCGAGCAACGCTCTCGATTTGACTTGATTTGGGTTTGATCTATATTAATCCAACCTTTTCTTAGAGCAATGCTGCGAATTAGACTTGATTCATGTGGATCTAATTTGATCTAACCTGGTCTTGTTGCAATGCTTTGGATTGGACTTATTTTGGAATTTGATCTAAGTTTGGCTCGACCCGATCTTGGAGCATCACTTCCAATTGGACTTGACTCAGGTTTGATCTAAGTTTGATCCAATCCGAACTTAGAGCAACATTCCAAATTCAAATTGATTTAGCCTTGATTTGGCCCGATCTTGTAGCAACGCTCCAGATTGAACTTCATTTAGCTTGATGTAGGTTAGATCTAGTCCAATCATGGAGTAATGCTTCGATTGAACTTGATTTTAGTTTGATTTAAAGCAATGCTCTAGATCGAACTTGATTCGGGTTTGATTTAAGTTTCATTAACCCAATCCTGAAGCAACATTCATGATTGGAGTTGATTGAAAAGAGATCAAAGTTTGATCTAGGCTGATCATATTATAATGTTTTAGATTGAAATTGATTCGGGTTTGATCTTATTTGATCTAAACTAATCATGGAGTGACACTCTAAATTGAACTCGATTCGGGTTTGATCTAACTTGATCTTGGAACAATGCTCCTAATTTAACTTGATTCAGGTTCGATCATAGTTTGATCTAACTTGATCTCGAAGCAATGCTTCATATTATACTTAATTTGGGCTCCATCTTGGTTTAAACTAACCCGATCTTGAAGCAACACTCTAAAATAGACTTGATTTAGGTTTGTTGTTTTATCAAACCCGATTTTAGGGCAACGCTTTAGATTTGATCTGATTCGGTTTTAATCTAAGTTTGATCAAACCCAATCTTAGTGCAATGCTCTCGATTAAACTTGATTTGGGTATTATCTTTATTTCATCGAGCCTACCTAATCTTGGAGCAACACTCAAAATTGGACTTGATTAATGTTTGATCTAACCTGATCATGCAGCATCACTCCATATTGAACTTGATTCATCTTAGAGCAATCCAACCCGACCTTAGAGAAATGCTCCATATCGAACTTTATTTGGGTTTGACCTAAGTTTGATCCGACCTTATCTTGGAACAATGCATTAAATTGCATTTGATTCATATTTGATTTGAGTCTGAACCAAATCAATCTTGGAGGAATGCAGCATATTTCACTTAATTCGAGATTGATATAAGTTTGATCCAATACGATCTTTGAGGAATGCTCTACATTGGACTTGATTTGGGTTTTGATCTTGCTTTGATCAAGCTCACAATCTAAGATCAAGGCTCGATATTGAACTTAATTCCGATTTGATCAAAGTTTAGTCGAATCCGATCTTAGAGCAATGTTACATATTTGATTTGTTCCAGGTTTGATTTGAGTTTAATCCACCCTTATCTTAGAGCAATGCTTTAAATTGAACTTGATTGGGGTTTGATCGAAGTTTGATTGAATTCGATCTAACAATAGAATCCAGATTGGACTTGATTCGGGTTTGATATAAGTTTGATCCAACTCGATCCTCGAGCAACGCTCTCGATTTGACTTGATTTGGGTTTGATCTATATTAATCCAACCTTTTCTTAGAGCAATGCTGCGAATTAGACTTGATTCATGTGGATCTAATTTGATCTAACCTGGTCTTGTTGCAATGCTTTGGATTGGACTTATTTTGGAATTTGATCTAAGTTTGGCTCGACCCGATCTTGGAGCATCACTTCCAATTGGACTTGACTCAGGTTTGATCTAAGTTTGATCCAATCCGAACTTAGAGCAACATTCCAAATTCAAATTGATTTAGCCTTGATTTGGCCCGATCTTGTAGCAACGCTCCAGATTGAACTTCATTTAGCTTGATGTAGGTTAGATCTAGTCCAATCATGGAGTAATGCTTCGATTGAACTTGATTTTAGTTTGATTTAAAGCAATGCTCTAGATCGAACTTGATTCGGGTTTGATTTAAGTTTCATTAACCCAATCCTGAAGCAACATTCATGATTGGAGTTGATTGAAAAGAGATCAAAGTTTGATCTAGGCTGATCATATTATAATGTTTTAGATTGAAATTGATTCGGGTTTGATCTTATTTGATCTAAACTAATCATGGAGTGACACTCTAAATTGAACTCGATTCGGGTTTGATCTAACTTGATCTTGGAACAATGCTCCTAATTTAACTTGATTCAGGTTCGATCATAGTTTGATCTAACTTGATCTCGAAGCAATGCTTCATATTATACTTAATTTGGGCTCCATCTTGGTTTAAACTAACCCGATCTTGAAGCAACACTCTAAAATAGACTTGATTTAGGTTTGTTGTTTTATCAAACCCGATTTTAGGGCAACGCTTGAGATCTGAGATGCTCGGACCTAAGTTTGATTTGGGTTTTGATCATTACTGCTCTACAGGGATCTCGATATTGAACTTAATTCCGATTTGATCAAAGTTTAGTCGAATCCGATCTTAGAGCAATGTTACATATTTGATTTGTTCCAGGTTTGATTTGAGTTTAATCCACCCTTATCTTAGAGCAATGCTTTAAATTGAACTTGATTGGGGTTTGATCGAAGTTTGATTGAATTCGATCTAACAATAGAATCCAGATTGGACTTGATTCGGGTTTGATACTTTTCTTAGAGCAATGCTGCGAATTAGACTTGATTCATGTGGATCTAATTTGATCTAACCTGGTCTTGTTGCAATGCTTTGGATTGGACTTATTTTGGAATTTGATCTAAGTTTGGCTCGACCCGATCTTGGAGCATCACTTCCAATTGGACTTGACTCAGGTTTGATCTAAGTTTGATCCAATCCGAACTTAGAGCAACATTCCAATTCAAATTGATTTAGCCTTGCAACGCTCCAGATTGAACTTCATTTAGCTTGATGTAGGTTAGATCTAGTCCAATCATGGAGTAATGCTTCGATTGAACTTGATTTTAGTTTGATTTAAAGCAATGCTCTAGATCGAACTTGATTCGGGTTTGATTTAAGTTTCATTAACCCAATCCTGAAGCAACATTCATGATTGGAGTTGATTGAAAAGAGATCAAAGTTTGATCTAGGCTGATCATATTATAATGTTTTAGATTGAAATTGATTCGGGTTTGATCTTATTTGATCTAAACTAATCATGGAGTGACACTCTAAATTGAACTCGATTCGGGTTTGATCTAACTTGATCTTGGAACAATGCTCCTAATTTAACTTGATTCAGGTTCGATCATAGTTTGATCTAACTTGAAGCAATGCTTCATATTATACTTAATTTGGGCTCCATCTTGGTTTAAACTAACCCGATCTTGAAGCAACACTCTAAAATAGACTTGATTTAGGTTTGTTGTTTTATCAAACCCGATTTTAGGGCAACGCTTTAGATTTGATCTGATTCGGTTTTAATCTAAGTTTGATCGAACCCAATCTTAGTGCAATGGGAGCCTGGATTGAGATCTAACCAATGCTTTGGATTGGACTTGATTTTGGAATTTGATCTAAGTTTGGCTCGACCCGATCTTGGAGCGGACTTGACTCAGGTTTGATCTAAGTTTGATCCAATCCGAACTTAGAGCAACATTCCAATTCAAATTGATTTAGCCTTGATTTGGCCCGATCTTGTAGCAACGCTCCAGATTGAACTTCATTTAGCTTGATGTAGGTTAGATCTAGTCCAATCATGGAGTAATGCTTCGATTGAACTTGATTTTAGTTTGATTTAAAGCAATGCTCTAGATCGAACTTGATTCGGGTTTGATTTAAGTTTCATTAACCCAATCCTGAAGCAACATTCATGATTGGGGTTGATTGAAAAGAGATCAAAGTTTGATCTAGGCTGATCATATTATAATGTTTTAGATTGAAATTGATTCGGGTTTGATCTTATTTGATCTAAACTAATCATGGAGTGACACTCTAAATTGAACTCGATTCGGGTTTGATCTAACTTGATCTTGGAACAATGCTCCTAATTTAACTTGATTCAGGTTCGATCATAGTTTGATCTAACTTGATCTCGAAGCAATGCTTCATATTATACTTAATTTGGGCTCCATCTTGGTTTAAACTAACCCGATCTTGAAGCAACACTCTAAAATAGACTTGATTTAGGTTTGTTGTTTTATCAAACCCGATTTTAGGGCAACGCTTTAGATTTGATCTGATTCGGTTTTAATCTAAGTTTGATCAAACCCAATCTTAGTGCAATGCTCTCGATTAAACTTGATTTGGGTATTATCTTTATTTCATCGAGCCTACCTAATCTTGGAGCAACACTCAAAATTGGACTTGATTAATGTTTGATCTAACCTGATCATGCAGCATCACTCCATATTGAACTTGATTCATCTTAGAGCAATCCAACCCGACCTTAGAGAAATGCTCCATATCGAACTTTATTTGGGTTTGACCTAAGTTTGATCCGACCTTATCTTGGAACAATGCATTAAATTGCATTTGATTCATATTTGATTTGAGTCTGAACCAAATCAATCTTGGAGGAATGCAGCATATTTCACTTAATTCGAGATTGATATAAGTTTGATCCAATACGATCTTTGAGGAATGCTCTACATTGGACTTGATTTGGGTTTTGATCTTGCTTTGATCAAGCTCAATCTAAGATCAAGGCTCGATATTGAACTTAATTCCGATTTGATCAAAGTTTAGTCGAATCCGATCTTAGAGCAATGTTACATATTTGATTTGTTCCAGGTTTGATTTGAGTTTAATCCACCCTTATCTTAGAGCAATGCTTTAAATTGAACTTGATTGGGGTTTGATCGAAGTTTGATTGAATTCGATCTAACAATAGAATCCAGATTGGACTTGATTCGGGTTTGATATAAGTTTGATCCAACTCGATCCTCGAGCAACGCTCTCGATTTGACTTGATTTGGGTTTGATCTATATATAATCCAACCTTTTCTTAGAGCAATGCTGCGAATTAGACTTGATTCATGTGGATCTAATTTGATCTAACCTGGTCTTGTTGCAATGCTTTGGATTGGACTTATTTTGGAATTNCGCTCTCGATTTGACTTGATTTGGGTTTGATCTATATTAATCCAACCTTTTCTTAGAGCAATGCTGCGAATTAGACTTGATTCATGTGGATCTAATTTGATCTAACCTGGTCTTGTTGCAATGCTTTGGATTGGACTTGTTTTGGAATTTGATCTAAGTTTGGCTCGACCCGATCTTGGAGCATCACTTCCAATTGGACTTGACTCAGGTTTGATCTAAGTTTGATCCAATCCGAACTTAGAGCAACATTCCAAATTCAAATTGATTTAGCCTTGATTTGGCCCGATCTTGTAGCAACGCTCCAGATTGAACTTCATTTAGCTTGATGTAGGTTAGATCTAGTCCAATCATGGAGTAATGCTTCGATTGAACTTGATTTCAGTTTGATTTAAAGCAATGCTCTAGATCGAACTTGATTCGGGTTTGATTTAAGTTTCATTAACCCAATCCTGAAGCAACATTCATGATTGGAGTTGATTGAAAAGAGATCAAAGTTTGATCTAGGCTGATCATATTATAATGTTTTAGATTGAAATTGATTCGGGTTTGATCTTATTTGATCTAAACTAATCATGGAGTGACACTCTAAATTGAACTCGATTCGGGTTTGATCTAACTTGATCTTGGAACAATGCTCCTAATTTAACTTGATTCAGGTTCGATCATAGTTTGATCTAACTTGATCTCGAAGCAATGCTTCATATTATTATACTTAATTTGGGCTCCATCTTGGTTTAAACTAACCCGATCTTGAAGCAACACTCTAAAATAGACTTGATTTAGGTTTGTTGTTTTATCAAACCCGATTTTAGGGCAATGCTTTAGATTTGATCTGATTCGGTTTTAATCTAAGTTTGATCAAACCCAATCTTAGTGCAATGCTCTCGATTAAACTTGATTTGGGTATTATCTTTATTTCATCGAGCCTACCTAATCTTGGAGCAACACTCAAAATTGGACTTGATTAATGTTTGATCTAACCTGATCATGCAGCATCACTCCATATTGAACTTGATTCATCTTAGAGCAATCCAACCCGACCTTAGAGAAATGCTCCATATCGAACTTTATTTGGGTTTGACCTAAGTTTGATCCGACCTTATCTTGGAACAATGCATTTAAATTGCATTTGATTCATATTTGATTTGAGTCTGAACCAAATCAATCTTGGAGGAATGCAACATATTTCACTTAATTCGAGATTGATATAAGTTTGATCCAATACGATCTTTGAGGAATGCTCTACATTGGACTTGATTTGGGTTTTGATCTTGCTTTGATCAAGCTCGATCTAAGATCAAGGCTCGATATTGAACTTAATTCCGATTTGATCAAAGTTTAGTCGAATCCGATCTTAGAGCAATGTTACATATTTGATTTGTTCCAGGTTTGATTTGAGTTTAATCCACCCTTATCTTAGAGCAATGCTTTAAATTGAACTTGATTGGGGTTTGATCGAAGTTTGATTGAATTCGATCTAACAATAGAATCCAGATTGGACTTGATTCGGGTTTGATATAAGTTTGATCCAACTCGATCCTCGAGCAACGCTCTCGATTTGACTTGATTTGGGTTTGATCTATATTAATCCAACAACCTTTTCTTAGAGCAATGCTGCGAATTAGACTTGATTCATGTGGATCTAATTTGATCTAACCTGGTCTTGTTGCAATGCTTTGGATTGGACTTATTTTGGAATTTGATCTAAGTTTGGCTCGACCCGATCTTGGAGCATCACTTCCAATTGGACTTGACTCAGGTTTGATCTAAGTTTGATCCAATCCGAACTTAGAGCAACATTCCAAATTCAAATTGATTTAGCCTTGATTTGGCCCGATCTTGTAGCAACGCTCCAGATTGAACTTCATTTAGCTTGATGTAGGTTAGATCTAGTCCAATCATGGAGTAATGCTTCGATTGAACTTGATTTTAGTTTGATTTAAAGCAATGCTCTAGATCGAACTTGATTCGGGTTTGATTTAAGTTTCATTAACCCAATCCTGAAGCAACATTCATGATTGGAGTTGATTGAAAAGAGATCAAAGTTTGATCTAGGCTGATCATATTATAATGTTTTAGATTGAAATTGATTCGGGTTTGATCTTATTTGATCTAAACTAATCATGGAGTGACACTCTAAATTGAACTCGATTCGGGTTTGATCTAACTTGATCTTGGAACAATGCTCCTAATTTAACTTGATTCAGGTTCGATCATAGTTTGATCTAACTTGATCTCGAAGCAATGCTTCATATTATACTTAATTTGGGCTCCATCTTGGTTTAAACTAACCCGATCTTGAAGCAACACTCTAAAATAGACTTGATTTAGGTTTGTTGTTTTATCAAACCCGATTTTAGGGCAACGCTTTAGATTTGATCTGATTCGGTTTTAATCTAAGTTTGATCAAACCCAATCTTAGTGCAATGCTCTCGATTAAACTTGATTTGGGTATTATCTTTATTTCATCGAGCCTACCTAATCTTGGAGCAACACTCAAAATTGGACTTGATTAATGTTTGATCTAACCTGATCATGCAGCATCACTCCATATTGAACTTGATTCATCTTAGAGCAATCCAACCCGACCTTAGAGAAATGCTCCATATCGAACTTTATTTGGGTTTGACCTAAGTTTGATCCGACCTTATCTTGGAACAATGCATTAAATTGCATTTGATTCATATTTGATTTGAGTCTGAACCAAATCAATCTTGGAGGAATGCAGCATATTTCACTTAATTCGAGATTGATATAAGTTTGATCCAATACGATCTTTGAGGAATGCTCTACATTGGACTTGATTTGGGTTTTGATCTTGCTTTGATCAAGCTCGATCTAAGATCAAGGCTCGATATTGAACTTAATTCCGATTTGATCAAAGTTTAGTCGAATCCGATCTTAGAGCAATGTTACATATTTGATTTGTTCCAGGTTTGATTTGAGTTTAATCCACCCTTATCTTAGAGCAATGCTTTAAATTGAACTTGATTGGGGTTTGATCGAAGTTTGATTGAATTCGATCTAACAATAGAATCCAGATTGGACTTGATTCGGGTTTGATATAAGTTTGATCCAACTCGATCCTCGAGCAACGCTCTCGATTTGACTTGATTTGGGTTTGATCTATATTAATCCAACAACCTTTTCTTAGAGCAATGCTGCGAATTAGACTTGATTCATGTGGATCTAATTTGATCTAACCTGGTCTTGTTGCAATGCTTTGGATTGGACTTATTTTGGAATTTGATCTAAGTTTGGCTCGACCCGATCTTGGAGCATCACTTCCAATTGGACTTGACTCAGGTTTGATCTAAGTTTGATCCAATCCGAACTTAGAGCAACATTCCAAATTCAAATTGATTTAGCCTTGATTTGGCCCGATCTTGTAGCAACGCTCCAGATTGAACTTCATTTAGCTTGATGTAGGTTAGATCTAGTCCAATCATGGAGTAATGCTTCGATTGAACTTGATTTTAGTTTGATTTAAAGCAATGCTCTAGATCGAACTTGATTCGGGTTTGATTTAAGTTTCATTAACCAATCCTGAAGCAACATTCATGATTGGAGTTGATTGAAAAGAGATCAAAGTTTGATCTAGGCTGATCATATTATAATGTTTTAGATTGAAATTGATTCGGGTTTGATCTTATTTGATCTAAACTAATCATGGAGTGACACTCTAAATTGAACTCGATTCGGGTTTGATCTAACTTGATCTTGGAACAATGCTCCTAATTTAGTTTGATCTAACTTGATCTCGAAGCAATGCTTCATATTATACTTAATTTGGGCTCCATCTTGGTTTAAACTAACCCGATCTTGAAGCAACACTCTAAAATAGACTTGATTTAGGTTTGTTGTTTTATCAAACCCGATTTTAGGGCAACGCTTTAGATTTGATCTGATTCGGTTTTAATCTAGGTTTGATCGAACCCAATCTTAGTGCAATGCTCTCGATTAAACTTGATTTGGGTATTATCTTTATTTCATCGGGCCTACCTAATCTTGGAGCAACACTCAAAATTGGACTTGATTAATGTTTGATCTAACCTGATCATGCAGCATCACTCTCCATATTGAACTTGATTCATCCTAGAGCAATCCAACCCGACCTTAGAGAAAATGCTCCATATCGAACTTTATTTGGGTTTGACCTAAGTTTGATCCGACCTTATCTTGGAACAATGCGTTAAATTGCATTTGATTCATATTTTGATTTGAGTCTGAACCAAATCAATCTTGGAGGAATGCAGCAGCATATTTCACTTAATTCGAGATTGATATAAGTTTGATCCAATACGATCTTTGAGGAATGCTCTACATTGGACTTGATTTGGGTTTTGATCTTGCTTTGATCAAGCTCACAATCTAAGATCAAGGCTCGATATTGAACTTAATTCCGATTTGATCAAAGTTTAGTCGAATCCGATCTTAGAGTGATGCTTTAAATTCCATTCGATCTTTCCACTTGATTCGCAATGCTTTTTGAACTTGATTGGGGTTTGATCGATTGATTCATTCGATCTGGTTAGATATTGTTGAATTCGAGGTTTGATATAACGAGATTTTGATCTCATTTGACTTGATTTGGGTTTGATCTATATATTAATCCAACCTTTTCTTAGAGCAATGCTGCGAATTAGACTTGATTCATGTGGATCTAATTTGATCTAACCTGGTCTTGTTGCAATGCTTTGGATTGGACTTGTTTTGGAATTTGATCTAAGTTTGGCTCGACCCGATCTTGGAGCATCACTTCCAATTGGACTTGACTCAGGTTTGATCTAAGTTTGATCCAATCCGAACTTTTAGAGCAACATTCCGAATTCAAATTGATTTAGCCTTGATTTGGCCCGATCTTGTTGCAACGCTCCAGATTGAACTTCATTTAGCTTGATGTAGGTTAGATCTAGTCCAATCATGGAGTAATGCTTCGATTGATCTTGATTTAGTTTGATTTAAAGCAATGCTCTAGATCGAACCTGATTCGGGTTTGATTTAAGTTTCATTAACCCAATCCTGAAGCGACATTCATGATTGGGTTGATTGAAAAGAGATCAAAGTTTGATCTATGATCATATTATAATGTTTTAGATTGAAATTGATTCGGGTTTGATCTTATTTGATCTGGATGGAGGGCTCTCGAACGACGGGTTTGACAAAGACAAAAATGAACTTGAATTTGGCAATGCTGCGAATTAGACTTGATTCATGTGGATCTAATTTGATCTAACCTGGTCTTGTTGCAATGCTTTGGATTGGACTTGTTTTGGAATTTGATCTAAGTTTGGCTCGACCCGATCTTGGAGCATCACTTCCAATTGGACTTGACTTAGGTTTGATCTAAGTTTGATCCAATTCTTAGAGCAACATTCCGAATTCAAATTGATTTAGCCTTGATTTGGCCCGATCTTGTTGCAACGCAGATTGTGGCTCTAAATCGCTTCCCAGATCTAGATCTCTTCATTTTATTCCTCCTTTGATTGAAGTTTGAATCGAAACGAACTTGACTCTTCTCTTTGATTTAACCCAATCCAGTGAGATCATATTGGGGGGATTTGAAAAGATGATCCAAGTAGATGATCTAAGATATTATAATGTTTTATGAAATTGATTCGGGTTTGATCTTATTTGATCTAAACTAATCATGGAGTGACACTCTAAATTGAACTCGATTCGGGTTTGATCTAACTTGATCTTGGAACAATGCTCCTAATTTAACTTGATTCAGGTTCGATCATAGTTTGATCTAACTTGATCTCGAAGCAATGCTTCATATTATACTTAATTTGGGCTCCATCTTGGTTTAAACTAACCCGATCTTGAAGCAACACTCTAAAATAGACTTGATTTAGGTTTGTTGTTTTATCAAACCCGATTTTAGGGCAACGCTTTAGATTTGATCTGATTCGGTTTTAATCTAGGTTTGATCGAACCCAATCTTAGTGCAATGCTCTCGATTAAACTTGATTTGGGTATTATCTTTATTTCATCGGGCCTACCTAATCTTGGAGCAACACTCAAAATTGGACTTGATTAATGTTTGATCTAACCTGATCATGCAGCATCACACTCTCCATATTGAACTTGATTCATCCTAGAGCAATCCAACCCGACCTTAGAGAAAATGCTCCATATCGAACTTTATTTGGGTTTGACCTAAGTTTGATCCGACCTTATCTTGGAACAATGCATTAAATTGCATTTGATTCATATTTTGATTTGAGTCTGAACCAAATCAATCTTGGAGGAATGCAGCAGCATATTTCACTTAATTCGAGATTGATATAAGTTTGATCCAATACGATCTTTGAGGAATGCTCTACATTGGACTTGATTTGGGTTTTGATCTTGCTTTGATCAAGCTCACAATCTAAGATCAAGGCTCGATATTGAACTTAATTCCGATTTGATCAAAGTTTAGTCGAATCCGATCTTAGAGCAATGTTACACTTATTCGATTTGTTCCGGTTTGATTTGAGTTTAATCCACCTTATCTTAGAGCAATGCTTTAAATTGAACTTGATTGGGGTTTGATCGAAGTTTGATTGAATTCGATCTAACAATAGAATCCAGATTGGACTTGATTCGGGTTTGATATAAGTTTGATCCAACTCGATCCTCGAGCAGCGCTCTCGATTTGACTTGATTCGGTGGGTTTGATCTATATATTAATCCAACCTTTTCTTAGAGCAATGCTGCGAATTAGACTTGATTCATGTGGATCTAATTTGATCTAACCTGGTCTTGTTGCAATGCTTTGGATTGGACTTGTTTTGGAATTTGATCTAAGTTTGGCTCGACCCGATCTTGGAGCATCACTTCCAATTGGACTTGACTCAGGTTTGATCTAAGTTTGATCCAATCCGAACTTTTAGAGCAACATTCCGAATTCAAATTGATTTAGCCTTGATTTGGCCCGATCTTGTAGCAACGCTCCAGATTGAACTTCATTTAGCTTGATGTAGGTTAGATCTAGTCCAATCATGGAGTAATGCTTCGATTGATCTTGATTTCAGTTTGATTTAAAGCAATGCTCTAGATCGAACTTGATTCGGGTTTGATTTAAGTTTCATTAACCCAATCCTGAAGCGACATTCATGATTGGGGTTGATTGAAAAGAGATCAAAGTTTGATCTAGGCTGATCATATTATAATGTTTTAGATGAAATTGATTCGGGTTTGATCTTATTTGATCTAAACTAATCATGGAGTGACACTCTAAATTGAACTCGATTCGGGTTTGATCTAACTTGATCTTGGAACAATGCTCCTAATTTAACTTGATTCAGGTTCGATCATAGTTTGATCTAACTTGATCTCGAAGCAATGCTTCATATTATACTTAATTTGGGCTCCATCTTGGTTTAAACTAACCCGATCTTGAAGCAACACTCTAAAATAGACTTGATTTAGGTTTGTTGTTTTATCAAACCCGATTTTAGGGCAACGCTTTAGATTTGATCTGATTCGGTTTTAATCTAGGTTTGATCGAACCCAATCTTAGTGCAATGCTCTCGATTAAACTTGATTTGGGTATTATCTTTATTTCATCGGGCCTACCTAATCTTGGAGCAACACTCAAAATTGGACTTGATTAATGTTTGATCTAACCTGATCATGCAGCATCACACTCTCCATATTGAACTTGATTCATCCTAGAGCAATCCAACCCGACCTTAGAGAAAATGCTCCATATCGAACTTTATTTGGGTTTGACCTAAGTTTGATCCGACCTTATCTTGGAACAATGCATTAAATTGCATTTGATTCATATTTTGATTTGAGTCTGAACCAAATCAATCTTGGAGGAATGCAGCAGCATATTTCACTTAATTCGAGATTGATATAAGTTTGATCCAATACGATCTTTGAGGAATGCTCTACATTGGACTTGATTTGGGTTTTGATCTTGCTTTGATCAAGCTCACAATCTAAGATCAAGGCTCGATATTGAACTTAATTCCGATTTGATCAAAGTTTAGTCGAATCCGATCTTAGAGCAATGTTACACTTATTTGATTTGTTCCGGGTTTGATTTGAGTTTAATCCACCCTTATCTTAGAGCAATGCTTTAAATTGAACTTGATTGGGGTTTGATCGAAGTTTGATTGAATTCGATCTAACAATAGAATCCAGATTGGACTTGATTCGGGTTTGATATAAGTTTGATCCAACTCGATCCTCGAGCAGCGCTCTCGATTTGACTTGATTCGGTGGGTTTGATCTATATATTAATCCAACCTTTTCTTAGAGCAATGCTGCGAATTAGACTTGATTCATGTGGATCTAATTTGATCTAACCTGGTCTTGTTGCAATGCTTTGGATTGGACTTGTTTTGGAATTTGATCTAAGTTTGGCTCGACCCGATCTTGGAGCATCACTTCCAATTGGACTTGACTCAGGTTTGATCTAAGTTTGATCCAATCCGAACTTTTAGAGCAACATTCCGAATTCAAATTGATTTAGCCTTGATTTGGCCCGATCTTGTAGCAACGCTCCAGATTGAACTTCATTTAGCTTGATGTAGGTTAGATCTAGTCCAATCATGGAGTAATGCTTCGATTGATCTTGATTTCAGTTTGATTTAAAGCAATGCTCTAGATCGAACTTGATTCGGGTTTGATTTAAGTTTCATTAACCCAATCCTGAAGCGACATTCATGATTGGGGTTGATTGAAAAGAGATCAAAGTTTGATCTAGGCTGATCATATTATAATGTTTTAGATTGAAATTGATTCGGGTTTGATCTTATTTGATCTAAACTAATCATGGAGTGACACTCTAAATTGAACTCGATTCGGGTTTGATCTAACTTGATCTTGGAACAATGCTCCTAATTTAACTTGATTCAGGTTCGATCATAGTTTGATCTAACTTGATCTCGAAGCAATGCTTCATATTATACTTAATTTGGGCTCCATCTTGGTTTAAACTAACCCGATCTTGAAGCAACACTCTAAAATAGACTTGATTTAGGTTTGTTGTTTTATCAAACCCGATTTTAGGGCAACGCTTTAGATTTGATCTGATTCGGTTTTAATCTAGGTTTGATCGAACCCAATCTTAGTGCAATGCTCTCGATTAAACTTGATTTGGGTATTATCTTTATTTCATCGGGCCTACCTAATCTTGGAGCAACACTCAAAATTGGACTTGATTAATGTTTGATCTAACCTGATCATGCAGCATCACACTCTCCATATTGAACTTGATTCATCCTAGAGCAATCCAACCCGACCTTAGAGAAAATGCTCCATATCGAACTTTATTTGGGTTTGACCTAAGTTTGATCCGACCTTATCTTGGAACAATGCATTAAATTGCATTTGATTCATATTTTGATTTGAGTCTGAACCAAATCAATCTTGGAGGAATGCAGCAGCATATTTCACTTAATTCGAGATTGATATAAGTTTGATCCAATACGATCTTTGAGGAATGCTCTACATTGGACTTGATTTGGGTTTTGATCTTGCTTTGATCAAGCTCACAATCTAAGATCAAGGCTCGATATTGAACTTAATTCCGATTTGATCAAAGTTTAGTCGAATCCGATCTTAGAGCAATGTTACACTTTTGATTTGTTCCGGGTTTGATTTGAGTTTAATCCACCCTTATCTTAGAGCAATGCTTTAAATTGAACTTGATTGGGGTTTGATCGAAGTTTGATTGAATTCGATCTAACAATAGAATCCAGATTGGACTTGATTCGGGTTTGATATAAGTTTGATCCAACTCGATCCTCGAGCACTCTCGATTTGACTTGATTTGGGTTTGATCTATATATTAATCCAACCTTTTCTTAGAGCAATGCTGCGAATTAGACTTGATTCATGTGGATCTAATTTGATCTAACCTGGTCTTGTTGCAATGCTTTGGATTGGACTTGTTTGGAATTTGATCTAAGTTTGGCTCGACCCGATCTTGGAGCATCACTTCCAATTGGACTTGACTCAGGTTTGATCTAAGTTTGATCCAATCCGAACTTTTAGAGCAACATTCCGAATTCAAATTGATTTAGCCTTGATTTGGCCCGATCTTGTAGCAACGCTCCAGATTGAACTTCATTTAGCTTGATGTAGGTTAGATCTAGTCCAATCATGGAGTAATGCTTCGATTGATCTTGATTTCAGTTTGATTTAAAGCAATGCTCTAGATCGAACTGATTCGGGTTTGATTTAAGTTTCATTAACCCAATCCTGAAGCGACATTCATGATTGGGGTTGATTGAAAAGAGATCAAAGTTTGATCTAGGCTGATCATATTATAATGTTTTAGGTTGAAATTGATTCGGGTTTGATCTTATTTGATCTAAACTAATCATGGAGTGACACTCTAAATTGAACTCGATTCGGGTTTGATCTAACTTGATCTTGGAACAATGCTCCTAATTTAACTTGATTCAGGTTCGATCATAGTTTGATCTAACTTGATCTCGAAGCAATGCTTCATATTATACTTAATTTGGGCTCCATCTTGGTTTAAACTAACCCGATCTTGAAGCAACACTCTAAAATAGACTTGATTTAGGTTTGTTCTTTTATCAAACCCGATTTTAGGGCAACGCTTTAGATTTGATCTGATTCGGTTTTAATCTAGGTTTGATCGAACCCAATCTTAGTGCAATGCTCTCGATTAAACTTGATTTGGGTATTATCTTTATTTCATCGGGCCTACCTAATCTTGGAGCAACACTCAAAATTGGACTTGATTAATGTTTGATCTAACCTGATCATGCAGCATCACACTCTCCATATTGAACTTGATTCATCCTAGAGCAATCCAACCCGACCTTAGAGAAAATGCTCCATATCGAACTTTATTTGGGTTTGACCTAAGTTTGATCCGACCTTATCTTGGAACAATGCGTTAAATTGCATTTGATTCATATTTTGATTTGAGTCTGAACCAAATCAATCTTGGAGGAATGCAGCAGCATATTTCACTTAATTCGAGATTGATATAAGTTTGATCCAATACGATCTTTGAGGAATGCTCTACATTGGACTTGATTTGGGTTTTGATCTTGCTTTGATCAATTTCACAATCTAAGATCAAGGCTCGATGTTGAACTTAATTCCGATTTGATCAAAGTTTAGTCGAATCCGATCTTAGAGCAATGTTACACTTATTCGATTTGTTCCGGGTTTGATTTGAGTTTAATCCACCCTATGGTTTGACTCTCTATGGTTTGACTCTTGGAGACCTCTTGGACCTATTGTTCTTCCCCCAATGCTAGAGTTATTTTGGATTCGGGTCTTTCCAAGGATGCAAAGTCAGCGCCATCCTCTCTGATGGCATCTGGAGATGGCCAGTTGCTAATTCCTTCGATCTGATTACTTTGAAGGATGAAGCTCGATCTCTCCCTCTGCCTGATTGCAGCCACCTAGATAAGGAATAGTCTGAGGTCTGAGGTCAAACTGTTTGTAGAATTCTTCTGCTTGGCTTATAATGATTTGGGTGGTAAGATGGTCTATCTGATGGACTATCTGTTCGAAGTGGTACTGGAGGTTTTTATGATAAGGTTGATAAACTCTTGGTAGATAAGCTCAAGTTCATGGTCTGAGGCTTTCTGAGAGTTTATGAAGGTCATAATGTCTAGGAGTTCATGGGTAAGGTTGGTAAAGGTAAGAAGGTCCTCGGAGATGAAGGGAGACATGCGGTTATGAAGGTAGTAAGGCTGGTGATGGGTATTGTTTGAATGGAGTGTAGGGTATTGAGTGGTGCCTGGTTAGGACGAAGGCTAATGGAGTTAGAAGTGGGTAGTGGAGGCGGATTGAGGAACCTGCCTAATGAGGAGGAGGTCCCTTCCTTTTATAGCCGAGGGAAGGCTATCTTGGTCCATTCCTTTTTTGAACAGTAATGGAGATGCGGTCAATAGAAGGATGATGATTTG
>UESW01004029.1:24047-41748 GCA_900491605.1 Calamus simplicifolius
ATTGATGGTTAGAGTCTTGCTGATTCTAAAATCCCATCCTAAGATCCATGGAACTTGGAATTCGACTGAGAACATGATGGATTTGTTTCCATAAGTGGTTGTGCTGAGGTTGTCTTGGAAATAGTCCCATGAGTGTTGTTTTCCTCTGGTAATATGTCTTTAGTCATCCAAAGTAGATCCACCAGTTGTGGACCCAATTTGGGATTTTCTTGTTGAATTTTTGGCAGAAACTGAAAAACCAACTGTGATTTGTGGGTTTAAGGTAGAAGGCTTTGAACCAGGCTTCTTGGTAATCAAAATAGTTGTATTGTGGGGTGAATATTTGGGAGAATGTTTGGACTGATAAGGATTTCCTATTCTTCTTTGGTGATGAACTTTAGGATTTTGCATTTTGAATAAGCTATTGCTTCTGAATTGGGTTCTGGAGTATGGGTTATTTCTGCAGAATCTGAGTCTACCAAAATGAACTCATAATACTCTTGGGATTTCAAGGGTACTTCATATCCGGTAGGTAAATGATATTGGATTATTTTGCCATTTACCAAAGGAAATATTCTGGATAGTCTGGGAATCTGTTGGTCACTCAGTTCATCTTTTTCTAACAGTTTTACTGTCAAGGAGAAATTTTTGAAATGTACGGGTTAACCGGAGGTTGTCTGGATGGACTAGGTCTGGTCACACCAGGACTTGGTGGACTGGGCTTGGTTTGATTTGGGCTAGGAGGTGACCATTTCTGAGTGGCCTAGGAGTAACTTTGGGAAGATGAGGCAAGGACTGAATACTGATTTTTAATAGGAGTAATAGTTTTAAGGGGTACCAAGGTCATGGGCTTGGCGTAGGAGGCTTTGGATCTGGGCTTTTCTGACATTTTGTTCCTGTAAGGAATTCTCTGGTTAGAAAGTCTGGTAGGCTATTTTCTGTTCCTTTTATAAATTCTATTTCGAAATCAAATACCGATAAAATAGCTTGCCATCTTGCAAAAATTTGTTTGGAAACGATATTTTCAACATCTTTTTCTAAAATATCTTTTGCTGATTTGCAATCAATTCTGAGAAGAAATTTTTTGAAATATAAATTTCTTAAATTTTTGAATGCATGATACAATTGATAAAACTTCCTTTTTTATTGTACTATAATTTATCTGTGCATTGGTCCATATTCCTGAATGGTATCTAACTAAGGTTTCCTTATTATTAATTTTTTGTTTAAGGATTCCTCCGAATCCTATGTCTGAGGTGTCTGTTTCTACAATAACTAATGCTGCTGGATTTAGTAAGTTTTAGGCAGGGAAGTTTTTTGACTAATGTTTTTACTTTTCTGACTACCTGAGTTTGTTCTTCTGTCCAGTTTGTTTTCTTTTTCTAAGTTGAGCATACAAAGGTTCTAGGGTGATTCTTAAGTTTGGGACAAAGTCTGCAACATAGTTAAGGCATCCTAGAAATCTTTGTAATTGGATTTTTTCTCTAATTTCGTTTGAAAATTTGTCTGCAAATTCTACAGATCTATCAATAGGTTTAATAGTACCATGATATATGTAATGTCCTAAAAATCTTATTTTAGTTTGAAAGATTTTAATCTTAGGGGCTGAAATTACTAGTCCATTTCGTTTTGCTAGATTATGAAACTGTCTGATGTGTTTGACATGTTGTCTTAAGTCTTCTGAAAAGATTAGCACGTCATGATGTAGACTATTATGAAGTGTGATTCTGAGTTGAATATCGTATTCATCATGTTTTGAAATTCGCTTGGAGCGTTTTAAGTCCAAAGGGCATCACATTCCATTCGTAATGCCCAAAAGGTACTGTAAAGGCTGTCTTATACCTATCTGTTTCTTTATCTGTATTTGCCAAAATCCTAATTTCATGTCGAACTTAGAGAATAATTGCTTTATAAAGTCTGGAAAAAAGGTCCTTTTTGTTAGGTATAGGATACCTAATCCATTCTAAGACCTTATTTAGAGGTTTATAATTGATGACTAATCTGGGAGTTCCCCTTTCTAACTCTGAGGCCTTTTGAACATAAAAGGCTGAGCATGACCAAGGAGATTTGCTTGGTCTTATAAGTTTTTTGTCTAAAAGATCTGATATTTCCTTTTTACAATATTCTAACAATTTTGCGTTCATCTAAATAGGTCTAGATTTAGTTGGAATATCTATTTCTTTAAAATTTTTAATGTAAGGTAGACTAACCTGATGTTTTTGTCTATCCCAAAAGGCCATAGGATTTTGACTGCATAATTCTTTTTCTAATTTTCCTTGAATTTCTTCTATTTTGTTTTTCCAAAAATCTTCTTGTAATTATTTTTCTATTTTAGTTATTTTATTTCTTCTTTAAGATCTAACAGTTGTTGCTCCTTATATTTTAAGGTCTGTATCTTTTGAATACTAAGGTCTTTTAATAAATTAATTTCTTTGGTTTTTGTAGGGTTTATAAATTTGAAAGTAATCTCTATCTTCGGAAACATAGGTTGATATTCCTCCTTCATCGATTCTCATTGGATAAAGAAGGGTTATGAATGGTGTTCCAAGACAACAGTTTGAATGTCTTTAGCTATCATAAATGTTGTCTTAAAACAAATATCATCTTGGCAAATATTTACGTCTGATATTTTATATTTGACCTTGAGGCTCTCATTGTTAGCTATATACAGATTCTCAGTAGTTTTTTCATAGTATTTTTTCGGAAATAATCCTTTTGGTATACAGTTCATGTCTGCTCCGGAGTCAACTAAGCATATACCTCTCTAGTTTCTTCTCCCACTACTAGTCTAACTCTGGCGTTCCATCTCTGGACTTTTACGGTTGTGATTTTATTTAGATAACTGTCTTGTTCACTTTCTTCTTCTTAAAGAATTTCTTTATTTGGATTTTTCAATTCTTCTATCTCTGCTCTTAATTTCTTAATTTCTATTTTGATTTGTTTAACTTCTATTTGAAGTTGATGAATTGGGTCCGTTTTGAGTTTTTCTTTTTGCTCCTTTTGTTTAATTATTTCTGATAAGCTTAAAACTTCTTTTTTAGCTTTAGGTTGCAATTCTTTTTTAAGTTCATCTATGTAATTTTTTCTTAATTCCGGATCATCAGTTTTCTATTAGGTCTATGAGTAGATCGCTTCTTTTGCTGTTGATCATATTAATTTTAAAATTTTCAGTACAACCGCATAAGGCTATTTCATCTATGTTTTTGAGGAAGTTTCTTCTTCATCAGAAGAACTCTCTTCTTCATTTTCTTCTATTAGATTAATCTTTTCATATTCTGAACTATCTTCTAGATCTGAAGGATAACTTTCTTCACTTTCTGATAATATTAGTTCTAATATTTTCTCCTTTTGGTCTTCCGGAATATCCATTCATTGGATTTGGGATATTTTATTTTTACAATTCTTGCTAAAGTGGCCCTTTTTCCCATATCTATAGCAAGTTACTGTTTTTCTTTGATTGGTGTTATACTTTTTCCTAGGAGCTTCCTTGAATTTTTTGTCTTTAAATTTCCCTTTTCCTTACTAGGAAAATTCTTCCGTTTAATTGGTCTATTTCTAGAATATGTTGGATTTCTATTTTTCTTTTGTCTTTTTCCTTTTCTTAGAAGGGGGTATTAATACTTCGTATCCGTATTGTTTACAAAATCCTCCTAATTCTTTTTTGGTTGTAATTTCGTTTCTTTTTAACTTGGATTGGAGTTTCATTTCTGTGCACATTTTTAGTGCTGTTGTTTTAATTGTTTCAATGATATTTCCATAGGTGACATGGTCCCAATTAATTTTGCCTTGGTATTTTTCTGTTAAGGCTTCACTAACCTTTTCTGAGAATAGGTTTGGTAATCCTGATATAAATTTTTCTTTCCAAAAGGGAGAACTGCAATCTTCCCTCTCAAGGACTCGACATAGGAAAACGTCCCTATACCATCTGAAGTCTTGCATTTTAGGACATCTAAGTTTCATTAGAAGCATTCGGTTGTTTTCTTGTTTTATGTCTTTTTTCCTATGAACTGTTGTATATTGCATGGAGTAGAGTGTCTACCCATTGGGTTCTTCCGAGGTCTCAGTAGACTCTGATTTAACTACAATTTTAGTGCTATTTATTATGAAGTCTCTTTCTGCAGGCTTTAAATATCTATTCCACCATCCTTCTAATTGTCCGATGAACCCTTGGACTAGAATTCTAAGGGTATCTTTCTCGGATGTATTTGAGGCTCTTAGAGCCCCTGCAGCCGTATTCATTTCTCTTAAAATATTTCAGATTTCTCTTTCTGACATCCCATCTAAGTTCCATTCATAAACTACTCCGCTAGTATAGGCCTCTCTTCTAAAACTTTTCCTTTCTTCAAATTGGATATCTGGGGAGTTGGTCTAGGATAATAATCTTTCTGTGTTTTATAATATGTTTGTCTTCATCTTTTAACTTATTTATTCGATTTTTAGATTCTTGTGATGATATCATATTTAGTCTAATTCCTTTTAGTTTATCTATTATCAGGTCTTCTTTATTTTTAAATCCTTTTTCCAGCTGTTATCTGTCTGGAAAAGAGGCTTTTGTATTTTTATAATTTGATCTACTTTTGATTTTGGACTTTTTGTTCAAGAGTCTTTTCTATCTTATTTAGTTGTCCTGATATTGTATGTAAGGCTTGGTTGCTATAATTATTTTGTTGTGCTATCTTCCTAATCTCATTACTGGTTGATGGATGTCTGTCATTTTCTGGTTTGATGGCTTTAAATGGAGAGGCTATAACTATCTGATTTCTATAATTAATCTGACATTCATCTAAAGGGATGTGTTCTAAATTTATTTCCTTATTTTCTGTGGTTTTCCAAATTACTCCTAAAGACTTAAAAGGGTATTTCTTGTAATTTTCTTATTTTTACATTCTTCTTCAAGCCAAGTGAAATAAGGGATTTCCAATTCTAGGGTATTCATAAAACTATAGTATTCTTATTTTAATTCTTCTCTTTCTTTTGGACTGGTTGCTTTCCACAGCCAGTCAACCTTTTCCTTGTTATGTTTTGCTTTAAAATCTTTTCTGATACTTTCTTTATTAATCTCAAATTTTCTTTTTATCGTGTTTAGTTGGTTTGGTGTATCTTCTCTCATCTGAGAATAGGTTGGAGAATAATTTGTTTCTTCATAAAATAAACTTGGGACATTTGATTCTAGATCAATTCCTTTGAGTTTTAAGTTTCTTAGGCTAGTTTCTCCTACTTCTAAACCGGGATTTCTCATGCTATAGATCTTCTAAAATTATATCTAATAGTTCCTTTATCATCTTGGGTTATTTCATTTATTATTCTATTTTCTCTGACTGACCTTCTAGGAGCTGAGTTTTTTCTAAAGTCCAATTGCTTTCAATCCTTACCCTTTTCCAATCACTCATTTGGGGTACTATCGACTGATGTCTCTCATCTGTTGCTAAAAATAGGGTTTTTCCTATAGGTGATTTTCTTATTCCTTTAGCATTGACTCGGGTTTTCATCATCTTGTAACTTATTCTGTAGACAATACTTAGAGGTTTAAATTCTGGTTTTATATTTTCGTATCCTGCTACCTTTATGTCTAAGACTAAGGAGTCTTTAATGGCTCCGTCTATGGCTAGACTTAGGTTGGGATAGTTTTCAAAGTAAATAGGTCCCCAACTAACATTGGTACTAATGGCACTAAGAATTGCATCTTCTGCTTCGTTGAAGCGATTATCTTTTAATATTATAAATATAGGTTTATCCATTCCCTCTCTATGGTTTGGGATTATGGCAACCTGTACTGCTGCAATGTGCATGTATCTAAGTTTATCATCAATATTGAAAGACTGTATATCCTTTTTTCTAAAAAGCCTAACACTAGTTTGTCCATTTTCTAGTTTAATGTCTAGATCATGTTCTGCGATTTTAACCCTTCGTTCCTCAAAGAAGCTAAAGCTTCCTTTTTTTATATATCTGGTCATATTTAATTGTTGGAATTTTCTTATTTGTTATATCGATTTCTGTTGCTGATACTGATCTATTTAATACATTAATGGTTTCTTCTGGATAAAAGTCTTGATCACGGGTTTCACTATCTTCTAGACTTTCAATCTCATCTAGTCTTTGAGTTCTGGTTAATTTTTTAATTATGCTATTCATTTTGGCACCTAGGGATGACGGGAACACTGCCGGGAACACTGCCAGACTTACGCTCTTCTGCTAGCCTTACGCTTACCAATGGACTCACGCTTACCAATGTTTCCCCCTAATAGCCTATTGAACAGCTTAATCAAAGTTTCAACCATTGCTCTAAGACTTATTGAGATTAAAGATAGGAGGCTAGTGAACTCTAGGATCCTGACTTTTTCCCAGTAAGAACTATAAATGTTGATTAAGGCGATTGAGTTTCTTAAATCTCAAAAGTATCTCGCCTCCTGAGCGGGTGTACGAAAGTACACTTATGAGAATGAGATACAGATGAAAATTTCATAAAAATAACAAAGTGCAACAATAGTAAAAATGAACAGTAATTAACAGTACTAAATAGTACTTATGAACAGTATTTTATCAGAAGTCTAATTCGGCTGGAAATAGTAATGAGCAGTAATGAATAGTAATTTTTTGGAAAAACTAAGTCTTTTTATAAAAACTGAGGATTTATTGATAACAAAACTTATATTAAGCTTACAAAGTATTGCATGAAAACCGAATATTTACATAGAAACTTACAGCTTTACATAAAATTGAAAGCTTAACAACTTTTTATAGAAGCTGGTAATAGATTTTTACATAAATTGGCTGCTGGGAATTTGTTACAGTCTTCCTTGGATTTGTCTGAAGTCGAGATACTGGTTATCATGTTCTTCTATGGCCATGATAGTCAAGGTAGTGCTGTCTATGATTCTTTGGAGGATTGGGAGTAAGTCTGGATTTGTTTTGAGCAGGAAGTCTATAAGGTTCAGGTTTTTTGGCATTCTTCAAGGAGTTTTTTCATGGAAGGGTTCATGGTGGTGGTATGGTTCTCATTCTTCAAGGTTGAGTGTGGGATCGTCTACAAGATTTTGGTTGGGAAATTGTTGGTAGCTGAGGTATACGATAGTCTGGGTGATTATGCTCATCAATTCTTCAAAGAGGGGATGAAGTTCTGGGTATGGGATGCCTGTATCAAGTAGGTTCATGAGGTCTAAGACTTCTGCAGTAAGGTTTAGGATTTCGGTTGGGTCCATTGCTAAGTGGTTATGGCTAGTGATAGGTCAGATGGTGGTGGTAAGTGGACTTTAGGTATTCGGAGTGTGGATTCTGAGTGGAAGAAGGTGGACGAAGGCTAATGGAGTTAAAAGTGGATGGAATGGGTAATGGAGGCGGATGGAGGACCTGCCTAATGAGGAGGAGGTTCCCTCCTTTTATAGCCGAGGAAGGCTATCTTGGTCCATTCCTTTGGAGCAATAATGGAGATGCAGACAATAAGGATAAGGATGACAAGAAGGACGATGATTTGATGGCACAAGGTCAGGAAGGACAATGATGAGGGAGGCAATGGGTACAATTATTGGTGGAGTGGGACCATGGAGGTACAATGATTTAAGGTGGAGATGCAGAGGCCAGGAAGGACAACGGGTACATTATTGGTGGAGTAGGACCATGGAGGTACAATGATTTAAGGTGTAGCTGGAATCGGACCATGGAGGTACAATGATTTAAGGTGTAGCTGGGAATCGCACCAAAGGGGTATAGTGGTTCAGGACGTTTGGCGAGCACTGCAGCACATGTCCGGCTGCATTTGTGACCTTTTTCAGGACAGTGCTCTCAATGGTAAAAAATCTGACTGGGTTACTGGAGCACTGAGCAGATGCTATTGTCTGGTTGTTGCTGGATTGGGCTGCCATTGGGTCGGCAGGTTGGACTGAATGGTGCTTAGACAAAGCCTATCTGGAAGGCCTTGTTGGCTGCCATTGGGATCGGCAGGTTGGACTGAACTGGGCTTGCTTGGACAAAGCCTATCTGGAAGGCCTTGTTATCTTCCTGGCAGCTTGGGATCAGGTTGGACTGAATGAACTGGGCTGTGCTTGGACAAAGCCTATCTGGAAGGCCTTGTTATCCTTCCTTATGATGATTATATGATGTTGTAATCTTCATAGGGGTCTTGTGCAAACTGCATTGTTGTTGTTGGATCTGGCTTGTGATGATCCAATGTCTTCTTCGTTGTCTGAGTCTCCAAGTTGGGATAGTTCTTCCAATAGTTTTTTCTTCAATTCTTTTCTGTTGGGAGGCTTACCTGTTGCTGGAGAGACTGAGCTTTTTCAGGCTTTGGAAATTGTTGAGGATGGTCATAAGTAATAAGCCATAATCTGATGTTATTTATTAGTAGTCTTTCTCCTGACTGGAAGTTTTTCCACCATTTGATTCTGAACCTTCGTTCCAGGATGGGTGGATATTGATGGTCTAAAGTCTTGCTGATGGTAAAATCCCATCCAAGGATCCATGGAACTTGAAATTCGACTAGAACATGATGGATTTGTTTCCATAAGTGGCTGTTCTGAGGTTGTCTTGGAAATAGTCCCATGAGTGTTGTATTTCTTCAGGTAATATGTCTTTAGTCAATCCAAAGTAGATCCACCAGTTATGGACCCAGTTTGGGATTTTCCTTGTTGAATTTCTGGCAGAAGCTGAAAAACCAACTGTGATTTGTGGGCTTAAGATAGAAGGCTTTGAACCAGGCTTCTTGGTAATCAAAATAGTTGTATTGTGGGGGTGAATAGGTTTGGGAGAATGTTTTGGACTGATAAGGATTTCCCCATTCTTCTTTGGTGATGAACTTTAGGATTTTGCATTTTGAATAAGCTATTATTTCTGAATTGGGTTCTGGAGTATGGGTGATTTCTGCAGAATCTGAGTCTACCAAGATGAATTCATAATACTCTTGGGATTTCAAGGGTATTTCATATCCGGTAGGTAAATGATATTGGATTATTTTGCCATTCACGAAGGAATATTCTGAAAGTCTGGGACTTTATTGGTCACTCAGTTCATCCTTTTCTAATAGTTTTACTGTCAAGGAACAACTTTTTGAAATGTAGGGGTTAACCGGAGGTTGTCTGGATGGACTGGGTCTGGTCATACCAGGACTTGGTGGACTAGGCTTGGTTTGATTTGGGCTAGGAGGTGACCATTTCTGAGTAGCCTAAGAGTAACTTTGGGAGGATGAAGCAAGGGCTGAATACTGGTTTTTAATAGGAGTAATAGTTTTAAGTGGTACCAAGGTCATGGGCTTGGCGTAGAGGCTTTGGATCTGGGCTTTTCTGACATTTTGTTCCTGTAGGAATTCTCTGGTTAGAAAGTCTGGTAGGCTATTTTCTGTTCCTTTTATAAATTCTATTTCGAAATCAAATACGATAAAATAGCTTGCCATCTTGCAAAAATTTGTTTGGAAACGATATTTTCAACATCTTTTTCTAAAATATCTTTTGCTGATTTGCAATCAATTCTGAGAAGAAATTTTTTAAAATATAAATCTTCTTGAAACTTTTGAATGCATGATACAATTGACAAAACCTCCTTTTTTATTGTACTGTAATTTATTTGTGCATTAGTCCAGATTCCTGAATGATATCTGACTAAGGTTTCCTTATTACTAATTTTTTGTTTAAGGATTCCTCCGAATCCTATGTCTGAGGCATCTGTTTCAACAATGACTAATGCTGCTGGATTTATGAGGTTTAGGCAGGGAAGTTTTTTGACTAATGTTTTTACTTTTCTGACTACCTGGGTTTGTTCCTCTGCCCATTTTGTTTTCTTTTTTCTAGGGTGATTCTTAGGTTTGGGACAAAGTCTGCTACATAGTTAAGGCATCCTAGGAATCTTTGTAATTGGGTTTTTTCTCTAATTTCGTCTGAAAATTTGTCTGCAAATTCTACAGATCTTTCATGGGTTTAATAGTACCATGATATATATAGTGTCCTAAAAATCTTATTTTAGTCTGAAAGATTTTAATCTTAGGGGCTGAAATTACTAGTCCATTTTGTTTTGCTAGATTATGAAACTGTCTAATGTGTTTGACATGTTGTCTTAAGTCTTCCGAGAAGATTAATACGTCATCAATATAAACTATTATGAAGTGTGATTCTGAGTTAAATATTGTATTCATCATGTTTTGGAATTCACTTGGGGCGTTTTTAAGTCCAAAAGGCATTACATTCCATTCATAATGCCCAAAGGGTACTGTAAAGGCTGTTTTGTACCTATCTGTTTCCTTTATCTGTACTTGCCAAAATCCTGATTTCATGTCAAACTTAGAGAATATTTTTGCTTTGTAAAGCCTAGATAAAAGGTCTTTTTTGTTAGGTATAGGATACTAATCCATTCTAAGACCTTATTTAGAGGCTTATAATTGATGACTAATCTAGGAGTTCCTCTTTCTAATTCTGAGGCCTTTTGAACATAAAAGGCTGAGCATGACCAAGGAGATTTACTTGGCCTTATAAGCTTTTTGTCTAAGAGATCTGATATTTCTTTCTTACAATATTCTAACAATCTGCGTTCATTTGAATAGGTCTAGATTTAGTTGGAATATCTATTTCTTTAAAATTTTTAATGTAAGGTAGACTAACCTGATGTTTTTGTCTATCCCAAAAGGCTGTAGGATTTTGACTGCATAATTCTTTTTCTAATTTTCCTTGAATTTCTTCTATTTTGTTTTTCCAAAAATCTTCTTGTAATTGTTTTTCTATTTTAGTTTTTTGATTTCTTCTTTAAGATCTAACAGTTGTTGCTCCTTATATTTTAAGGTCTGTATCTTTTGAATACTAAGGTCTTTTAATAAATTAATTTCTTTGGTTTTTGTAGGGTTTATAAATTTGAAAGTAATCTCTCTATCTTCGGAAACATAGGTTGATATTCCTCCTTCATCGATTCTCATAGGATAAAGAAGGGTTATGAATGGTGTTCCAAGGACAACAGTTTGAATGTCTTTAGCTATCATAAATGTTGTCTTAAAACAAATATCATCTTGGCAAATATTTACGTCTGATATTTTATATTTAACCTTGAGGCTTTCATTGTTAGCTGTATACAGATTCTTAGTAGTTTCTTCATAGTATTTTTTCGGAAATAATCCTTTTGGTATACAGTTCATGTCTGCTCCGGAGTCAACTAAAGCATATACCTCTCTAGTTTCTTCTCCTACTACTAGTCTAACTCTGGCGTTCCATCTCTGGACTTTTACGGCTATGATTTTATTTAGATAACTGTCTTGTTCGCTTTCTTCTTCTTCTTGAAGAATTTCTTTCTTTGGGTTTTTTAACTCTTCTATTTCTGTTCTTAATTTCTTAATTTCTATTTTGATTTGTTTAACTTCTGTTTGAAGTTGATGAATTGGGTCCGTTTTAAGTTTTTCTTCTTGCTCCTTTTGTTTAATTATTTTGATAAGCTTAAAACTTCTTTTTTAGCTTTAGGTTGTAATTCTTTTTTAAGTTCATCTATGTAATTTTTTTTAATTCGGATCATCAGTCCTTTCTATTAAGTCTATGAGTAGATCGCTTCTTTTGCTGTTGATCATATTAATTTTAAGATTTTCAGTACAACCGCATAAGGCTATTTCATCTATGTTTTCTGAGGAAGTTTCTTCTTCATCAGAAGAACTCTCTTCTTTATTTTCTTCTATTAGATTAATCTTTTCATATTCTGAACTATCTTCTAGGTCTGAAGGGTAACTTTCTTCACTTTCTGATAACATTAATTCTAGTATTTTTTCTTTTGATTTTCTGGAATGTCCATTCCTTGGATTTGAGATATTTTATATTTTTTACAATTCTAGCTAAAGTGGCCCTTTTTTCCACATCTATAGCAGGTTGCTGTTTTTCTTTGATTGTGTTATACCCTTTTCTAGGAGCTTCCTTGAATTTTTGTTTCTGAATTTCCCTTTTTCTTTGCTAGGAAAATTCTTCCGTTTATATGATCTATTTCTAGAGTATGTTGGATTTTCTATCTTTCTTTTATCTTTCCTCTTTTTCTTTGAAGGGGTACTAATACTTCGTATCCATATTGTTTACAAAATCCTCCTAATTCTTTTTTGGTGGTAATTTCATTTCTTTTTAACTTAGATTGGAGTTTCATTTCTGTGCACATCTTTAGTGCTGTTGTATTAATTGTTTCAATGATATTTCCATAGGTGACATGGTCCCAATTAATTTCACCTTGGTATTTTTCTGTTAAGGCTTCACTAACCTTTTCTGAGAATAGGTTTGGTAATCCTGATATGAATTTTTCTTTCCAAAAGGGGGAACTGCAATCTTCCCTCTCAAGGACTCAACATAGGAAAACGTCCCTATACCATCTGAAGTCTTGCATTTTAGGACATCTAAGTTTCATTAGAAGCATTCGGTTGTTTTCTTGTTTTATGTCTTTTGTTCCTATGAACTGTCTGTATATTGCATGGAGCAAAGTGTCTACCCCATTGGGTTCTTCTGAGGTTTCAGTAGACTCTGATTTGACACAATTTTAGTACTATTTATTATAAAATCTCTTTCTGCAGGCTTTAAATATCTATTCTACCATCCTTCTAATTGTCCGGTGAATCCTTGGACTAGAATTCTAAGGGTATCTTTCTCGGATGTATTTGAGGCTCTTAGGGCTCCTGCAGCCATATTCATTTCTCTTAAAATATTCCAGATTTCTCTTTCTGACATCCCATCTAAGTTCCATTCATAAACTACTCCGCTAGTATAGGCTTCTCTTCTAAAACTTTTCCTTTCTTTAAATTGGATATCTGGGGGAGTTGGTCTAGGATAATAATCTTTCTGTGATCTATAATATGTTTGTCCTTCATCTTTTAACTTATTTATCTGATTTTTAGATTCTTGTGATGATATCATATTTAGTCTAATTCCTTTTAGTTTATCTTTATTAGATCTTCTTTATTTTTAAATCCTTTTTCCCAGCTGTTATCTGTTTGGAAAAGAGGCTTTTGTATTTTTATAATTTGGTCTGCTTTTGGATTTTGGACCTTTTGTTCAAGAGTTTTTCTATCTTATTCAGTTGTCCAGATATTGTATGTAGGGCTTTATTGCTATAATTGTTTTGTTGTGCTATTTTTCTAATCTCATTACTGGTTGCTGGGTGACTGTCATTTTCTGGTTTGATGGCTTTAAATGGAGAGGCTATAACTATTTGATTTCTATAATTAATCTGACATTCATCTAAAGGGATGTGTTCTGAGTTTATTTCCTTATTTTTGTGGTTTTCCAAATTACTCCTAAAGACTTAAAAGGGTATTTGCTTGTAATTTTCTTATTTTTACATTCTTCTTCAAGCCAAGTGAAATAAGGGATTTCAATTCTAGGGTATTCATAAAACTATAGTATTCTTGTTTTAATTCTTCTCTTTCTTTTGGGCTGGTTGCTTTCCACAGCCAGTCAACCTTTTCCTTGTTATGTTTTGCTTTAAAATCTTTTCTGATACTTTCTTTATTAATCTCAAATTTTCTTTTTATCGTGTTTAGTTGGTTTGGTGTATCTTCTCTCATCTGAGAATAGGTTGGTGAATAATTTGCTTCTTCATAAAATAAACTCGGGACATTTGATTCTAGATCAACTCCTTTGAGTTTTAGGTTCCTTAGGCTGGTTTCTCCTACTTCTAAACCGGGATTTCTCATGCTATAGGATCTTCTAAAATTATATTTGACAGTTCCTTTATCATCTTGGGTTATTTTATTTATTATTCTATTTCTCTGACTGACCTTCTAGAGGCTGTGTTTTTTCTAAAGTCCAATTGCTTTCAATTCTTATCTTTTTCCAATTACTTATTTGGGGTACTATCGACGATGTCTCTCATTTGTTGCTAAAAATAGGGTTTTTCATGTAGGTGATTTTCTTATTCCTTTAGCATTGACTCGGATTTTCATCATCTTATAACTTATTCTGTAGACAATGCTTAGGGGTCTAAATTCTGGTTTTATGTTTTCGTATTCTACTACCTTTATGTCTAAGACTAAGGAATCTTTAATGGCTCCGTCTATGGCTAAACTGAGGTTGGGGTAGTTTTCAAAGTAAATAGGTCCCCAACTAACATTAGTACTAATGGCACTAAGAATTGCATCTTCTGCTTCGTTGAAGCAATTATCTTTTAATATTATAAATATAGGTTTGTCCATTCCCTCTCTATGGTTTGGGATTATGGCAACCTGTACCGCTGCTATATGCATATATTTAAGTTTATCATCAATATTGAAAGACTGTATATCCTTTTTTCTAAAAAGCCTAACACTGGTTTGTCCATTTTCTAGTTTAATGTCTAGATCATGTTCTGCGATTTTAACCCTTCGTTCCTCAAAGAGGCTAAAGCTTCCTTTCTTATATATCTGGTCATATTTGATTGTTGGAATTTTCTTATTTGTTATATCAATTTCGTTGCTGATACTGATCTATTTAATACATTAATGGTTTCTTCTGGATAAAAGTCTTGATTTCAGGTTTCACTATCTTCTAAACTTTCAATCTCATCTAGTCGTTGGGTTCTGGTTAATCTTTTAATTATGCTATTCATTTTGGCACCTAGGGATGACGGAAACACTGCCAGGAACACTACTAGACTTACGCTCTTCTGCTGGCCTTACGCTTACCAACGGCCTTACGCTTACCAACGTTTCCCCCTAATAGCCTATTAAACAGCTTAATTAAAGTTTCAACCATTGCTCTAAGACTTTTTGAGGTTAAAGATAGGAGGCTAGTGAATCTTAGGATCCTGACCTTTTTCCAGTAAGAACTATAAATGTTGATTAAGGCGATTGAGTTTCTTAAATCTCAAAAGATCTCGTCCGGCCGTAGCTCATTACTCCCATGGGTCATAAGTGTACTTTTGTACACCCGCTCAGGAGGCGAGATACTTTTAGATTTATGAAACTTGACACTATTGTGTGTGTGTATGTGTGGAGATCTAACTTGGCTCTGATACCATTTAGGTGCGGAATGAGATATATGAAAATTTCATAAAAATAACAGAGTGCGACGAATAGTAAAAATGAACAGTAATGAACAGTACTAAATAGTACTTATGAACAGTATTTTATCAGAAGTCTAATTCGGATGGAAATAGTAATGAGCAGTAATGAATAGTAATTTCTTGGAAAAACTAAATCTTTTTATAAAAACTGAGGATTTATTGATAACAAAGCTTATATTAAGCTTACAAAGTACGTTGCATGAAAACCGAATATTTACATAGAAACTTATAGCTTTACATAAAATTGAAAGCTTAACAACTTTTTACATAGAAGCTGGTAATATATTTTTACATGAAATTGGATGCTAGGAATTTGTTACAGTCTTCCTCGGATTTGTCTGAAGTCAAGATACTGGTTATCATGTTCTTCTATGGCCATGATAGTCCAGGTAGTGTTGTCTATGATTCTTTGGACGATTGGGAGTAAGTCTGGATTTGTTTTGAGCAGGAAGTCTATAAGGTTCAGGGTTTTTTGGCATTCTTCAAGGAGTTTTTTCATGGAAGGGTACATGGTGGTGGTATGGTTGGCTCATTCTTCAAGGTTGAGTGTGGGATCATCTACAAGATTTTGGCTGGGAAATTGTTGGTAGCTGAGGTATACGATAGTCTGGGTGATTATGCTCATCAATTCTTCAAAGAGGGGATGAAGTTGTGGGTATTGTGGATGCCATGTATCAAGTAGGTTCATGAGGTCTAAGACTTCTGCAGTAAGGTTTAGGATTTCGGTTGGGTCCATTGCTAAGTGGTTATGGCTGGTGATAGGTCAGATGGTGGTGGTAAGTGGACATTAGGTATTCGGAGTATGGATTCCAGTAGTGGAAGAAGGTGGACGAAGGCTAATGGAGTTTTTAAAAGTGGATGGAATGGGTAATGGAGGCGGATGGAGGACCTGCCGAAAGAGGAGGAGGTTCCCTCCTTTTATAGCTGAGAGAAGGCTATCTTGGTCCATCCTCTTGGAGCAATAATGGAGATGCAAACAATAAGGATAAGGATTGGGGGACAAGAAGGACGATGATTTGATGGCACAAGGCCAGGAAAGACAATGATGAGGGAGGCAACGGGTACAATTATTGGTGGAGTGGGACCATGGAGGTACAATAATTTAAGCCGGAAGGATGATGATTTGATGGCACGAGGCCAGGAAGGACAATGGGTACAATTATTGGTGGAGTGGGACCATGGAGGTACAATGATTTAAGGTGTAGCTGGGAATCGGAAGCAGTGGCTTTGGCCTCCCAAGACCTAGGCAAAGATCGCAATACCTTCCTCACAAGATCAGCATTAGTATATGATTTACCAAGACTTTTAAGTTCATTTATAATGTCAGTAAATCTAGTAAATATTTCAGAAATTGATTCACTAGCATCCATCTTAAATAATTCATATTTATGAACAAGCATATTAATTTTAGATTCTTTCACTTGATTAGTACCCTCATGGGTAACTTCTAATCTATTCCAAATTTCTTTAGCAGATAAACAAGTAGATATACGATTAAATTCATTAGCATCCAATGAGCAATATAAAACATTCACGGCTTTAGCATTGAGCTGAGCCAACTTTTTATCATGTTCATCCCATTCCGTTTCAGTTTAGGAATCACAATGTTATCTATTCTAGTTGTGGGTATGTGAGGACCATTTACTATGATACTCCATAGGTCATAGTTAAGTGTTTGAATGAAAATTTTCATTCTATCTTTCCAATATCCATAATTTGTGCCATTAAATAATGGTGGCCTATTAGTGGATTGTCCCTCACTCAGCAAGGTTGCCATAATCTTTAGCTCCAAGCTTTTCAGGGCTTAACAACAAGAGCTCAACTCACGAATTGCATAATGAATCTGTCGATTCGGAATCACAGGATCGATCGATGTCACAGCTGATGAATTAAGAACTTTACAATTGAAACTAAACTAATCTTGGCAATTGGTTTTTTCTTACTGTTACTGTTGTATTTGAGAAAAATTGAAACTTAGGTAAGTGTTTTATCAACATATGTAGCAAAAGAACATATCTAATTAAGCTCTTTCATGCCTACCATAACTAGTTATTTCGGTTTTCTACTGGCTGCTTTAACTATAACCCAACTCTATTGATTGGTTTGAATAAAATATGACTTATTTGAAATGAATTGAATGAACAATTCATAAAAATGAATATCTCTGAGATTCCAGGTGTTCCATGGTTCCTTTCCGCATCAATTGCCAATTCTTGGTTATTGAGATTCATGGATAAATCAGATTAATATTTAGGGATAGATCTTACCCATCTTTTTAGTCCCTCAAAAAACCAAAATGGTTGAAGTTTTTCTATTTGGAATCATCTTAGGTCTAATTCCTATTACTTTGGCAGGATTATTCGTAACTGCATATTTACAATACAGACGTGGTGATTAGTTGGACCTTTGATTGAGTAACATTTCTTTTTTTGATTGACCTCCTCCCTACGGGAAGTCAAAATCAAGTTCAATTCCACTTTTTTTTCTTAAGTTTTTTATTGTGATTCGACATAACATAAATGGAATCACGCTCTGTAGGATTTGAACCTACGACATCGGCTTTTGGAGACCCCGTTCGAGAAGAAAAAAAGTGCCCTACGATATATCGAAACGATATATCCAAAAAAAGAAAACCTTTACTTTCATTTTGATTCTTTTTGGGGGTCCAACTCGATTCATAGATGAACAACTTTCATTATCCTTTTAGGTTCTATATTTTGTCTTTCGATATCATGGAGTTCCATACTTGTAGTTC